>VZSF01009214.1:529289-570964 GCA_013398295.1 Chionis minor | reverse complement strand
AAAAAAAAAAATATATATATAGTCTTTAATTTTTTGTCTGTAAACTCTCTTTGCTGCCTGCAGATCTGGACTGCTCAGGCCTGCAGAGCTGCCGAGCACCCCGAAGCCGTGACGGGATGTGCCGCCAGGTTTTGCCTCGCTTGCCTGGCCCCCTGGGACTGGTCCGGGAGTCAGGAGCTCGGGACCCTGAAGCAGGGTGGCAGTGGTGCTGGTAGCAATGACGGTAGCTGCCATACATCGTTCGCCACTTCCCAGGGCTCAGAGGCGCGGGATGGGAGTTCCACGTCTTCTTGAAGTAGAATTTGCAACCAAAAACCTGCTTCCTCCAGGGCTGAGTGCTAAAGCCGCTAGCAGCCGGAGCGGTTTATGGTAACTGATTCTGAATCCTCTTGAAGCAGTTATTTGCCTAAAATGGCAAGGGGTCCACTGGGAAACGGACCAAAATGTGTCCTTCGCACCTTCTGCTTTTATACCACCGAAAATGTCTATTCATTAGGCATTGCAGTGTTCAGTCCATTTGCATGTTTCGTTTCCACCAGAGTTTTCATATTTACCAACTTTGGTGTTCCAGGGGCAGTTAGACCTGTAAAAATCATTTAAAGATTTGGAGGTAAAACACCTGCCTAATTACAAAAACACCGTTTCTCATGTGTCTAAATTTTCCAGCACCAAAAACACTTTAAAAAGATTGGTCCTGAGCACCCTTCACTAAGGCAGCGGAGCCCTTCCAACTCCTCTGAAATAGAGGATGTTCACCACGTGCCAGGATCAAGTCTTGACGTTCAGAAGTATGGCTGCCAAATCTGCAAGTGCTTAAATGCCTGTCACCCGAGTGCTTGAAAGCTGTGTGAGAGCAGAACAAAACAACTCACTCCGCAGAGGTGCAAGCATCTCTGGAAATGTGATGGGTGAGTGCAGCAGATTTTGCCATGATACCCGCAACTGAGAGGAAGACTAGTCCAGTTATAAAACAAACACAAAATCTGGAAAAAAAAATAATTCTGAATATAACAGCACGATTCTTTGTTCCTTGTCGCCCTGCATGAGTTTGGCATCAGGTACAGAGCTCCAAACTGAAAGGTATTTAACACCTTAAAAGGCAATTGCGTATGGCTTTCTGGTCGAAGCAGTCCCTCTTCTTTTGGAGAGCAATTTACCAGCGATGCGCATCAAAGCTTCAGCACTGTTCACTCTTGCTTGCCCATTAGTCTTTCAGTGAATTTGTGTGCCTAGAAGTAGGGCAGAGTTAGGTTTGCTAATCTTAAGCAAAATGTATATATCTATACACTTAACTCTTTATGTAACTGATCACTGTGTATTTCAGCACGGTTTTGCAGTATTCTGGCAAGATCCATGAAACTCAAAGTTTAAGAGAAAGTGCACTATAACTTGCCACTTTTAAATGACATGAATTACGATCAGAATGTCAATGTCATTCTATTTTCCTGTCTTTTGTCATTTCTGACACAGCCTTGATGGGTCTTTAAATATAGGCTGTTTTGTATTTAAAGTTCCTTGTTTTTTCCTTCCTTTATGAAAAATCTTTTATGATAGGTTATATAACCTGTACTATTATCTAGAGAGTGGAGAAGGTAGCTCTTAAATGTTTTACACATCTTGCTAAAGATTTCTCAAAAGTGAGTCGGCTGCAAGAAATATTTAGGCAGTTTTTCATGCACAGTAAGTGTGGTGAGTTTTGACTGGTGTAGAAAAACCCTTATGAAATATCACAGAGGAGCCTGGGGCTGCAGAATATCGCATCCATTCTTCTTCTCCTGTTATCAAGAAAAGCGACTGGTTATTTCAGCCCTATTAATTCAGAACTAGTCTGCTTTGGTTTACATTCAAAGGCGAAGGTCTGAAATGAACAGAACAATGTGTGCTTATATGTGTTTTACAGGATGGGTGAAAAGGAAACTCTTTTCCAGCTAAGATTTTCTAACCCGCTCTCAGACTCTGGTGATTTTTTTTTTTTTTTTTTTATAGTCGAGTCATAACCTTAATACAGAGATTTATCAGTGACAGAGGACCTTTAATAAAGGGTCCAATCCTGAGGCCATTTTGTATGTAACCCCACAGATTTCCTGTCTGGAATGACTGTAGCTGAAGACCAAGAGAGTTGTGCCTAGCTCTGCAACTTATTATGGTTTATTTTGGGAGCAAGTTAGTAGGTCATCATGCTTTGTCAGCTGTATACTCCACACACACACACACACACACACGCTCTTTCTCACACTCACAAAAATAAAGGTGTTAAACTGATAAATCAATCAGTTCAAAATGCCTCAGAGTAAATCTCGCATCAGTACACATATTTAAGTGCGCTGTGTAACAAGTCCTCTTCTTATCTTTCAAAAGGATAAACTCAGGGAGGTTTTCAGTTGAATTGGCACCAAGCTCTCTCCGCTTAAAACTTTTAATTATGGTGTTAAGTCAGGTTTTACTGGTAGAAGAATGTAACAGCATGACACCCGGTTTATGTTCTTATGTTTTACAAGTGCTATCAAGTGACCCTGTCTCAGTACGTTTTTAAAATGCTACCTACCTACAACTTTCTAAATTAGTCATTAGTGACCTTAGGGATATGTTGTCGCTAGTGTGCACATTAAGAGAATTTATGATACTATGTATAATACCATGAGTTATACATCGGTTTATATGTAGCTCTCACAAACCAAGTGTGTTGCATGTTCCAAACTGTTTTTCAATCGAGTCTTTACATTATTCTTTAACATTGCCAAAGTCCCATTTTATTTAGTTCTGTTATAGGCCTTGGTGTTTTGGATTCATAGTCTTACCTTGTTTATTTCTTCTTGATTCGTTGCACGCAAACTTCTTAAAATAACACAATTCCACTTCGAAGAAACTTCAGATGTTACATGAAAACATCTGTTAAAGTCCGCAGAGGTTTTGTTTTGTTTTCTGCAGGAGGGATAACAGTTTAGGGCCTATCGCATACTGTAAGCTGGATTTGCAGACTTGTCCAGTACAGAATGTCTTAGGCAGGTATTTGAAATTAAAGCAGGTTTTCCTAGACAATGCCCCCTTTCTCGTTGAAATCTATGAACTAGCAGTAAGGATTTTTTTTTTTTCCCTTTTTTTCCATGGTAAACTCATGACAATTTCTTTGGGAAGAAAACTCCCTCAGAGAAGTGCCATGCCATTGTTAAGTTGCTTTTTATGCCTTTTTATTAGTTTTGGGATGTGAGCACTACCTACTTATCCCTCGCTTTCTGCAAGGGGTTAGTCTTGAAGCCCACCTGCAACATTTGCTACGTGGATGTAGCCATAAGGCTTGTTTATCCCACATTTCATGGCAACATTCTTCTAGCTTGCCATAAGACAAAGCTGGACCTGAGCAAAGGGTTGTCACACAATTATATATACCTTGTAGTCACGTTGCAGCTAGGTGACAAGTTATACCCCTGGATGAGAATACCACAGCATTTCTTAGTGCACTTTATGCATGGGAACCATGTTAATCTCAGTAACATAAAGTCCCCCAGTTCATTTGCAGCATTAGATCCAAATCTTTCTTAGCTTCAAAAAATGAATCAGATGGTTTCACAAGAAAATGTATGGGATGGTCTAAGTGCTGAAAGCTAGTGTTATAACGAGGAAGAAGTCATCCACTCCCACGATGCAGCCTCTCTTGTATTCACCTTCACCCAATACCAGAAGAACAAGGATTTCCCTCTCAGGAGCGATGACTCTGTGAAAACACATGGCTTACCATTTTACCCAGGCTTTCAGTTTCTCTAACCGGGTTTCAGCGCTTACTGTGTTACGAGTCTGCTAGCAATATTAGAAGAAAAGTAGATGGATTTAGCATGCCTTCGCACTTCCCAAGATGCAGTCCGTGCCCCTGAAGGTAAAGAAAGTTATCCCTGCCCTCACAACCCCATTAATGAAAGTCACCATTTAGCCTCTGGCACATATTAATTACTGAATTAATCCAATTCTTTGAGCTAAGTCTTTGACTCAAGATTTCTTAGGTGCAATGAGTACAATTCCACATTTTTCAAAACTTTAGCTTTTCAAAAGTAAACGCTAAGTTGAAAAGGGAATTTTTTGTCACATAATAGTGGTAAAAGAGAAACTATCACTGTTTGGAAATTAACATTGTCAAATGATTTATATTTCCTCCTGCAAGAAAACTGTATAAACAGATTTCATTTTACAAGTTCAAGGGGAATTAAGTAGGATGAGGAAAGCTGTACTGAAAGGTAAGAGGTCAAAACAAAGGAAAATAATTTAAAATGAATGTAATATATCTTTAGTTTAATGTTCTTTATGTTGACCCTTTTAGTGTTCCTGTACTTTGGAAAGGAACTTAGGTGAGTAAACTAAGCAGCACGAAAATATTATATAGGGCAAAAATACAGGAAAAGATTTTTCACTTAGTTTCAGAGTGTAAATAAGATTTTGAACTTCTCTTTTTCACATCATATACTGCAAATTTCCTGGTTGCTCTGAAAGGGTAAAGACACCATTTCTCTTTTAATCTTCAATTATATATTGAAGTTGACTTGCATGCTGTCATTGTACTGCAGACTCAGCAAGCGCAGGGAATTGGAAGTTTAGATACTGCGTATTATGAAACAGTTTCATTTTCTTTACACCTTCCCTAGCAGTAGCATTCATGAGTAAGATGTACACACCTCTTTTAGTAGCTATGAAATTACTATATAAAAAGATTAATGCCTTTAGCAGAGACTGATTTCAACAAATAGCTACTCTATATATGTTTATTCTTCTAAAACAATGTAAAGCTGTAATTCGACAGCAGTGTTTTTTCATCTGATGAACAACCAGGGTTGTTCTCTAAATACACTTTTCCTTCCTAAGGAATGGGAAGAATAATTCCTCTCCAGTTATTATTCAGAATGGAAATAGTCAAGATGATATGCTTCAAGTAAATTTATTAGTTGCAGTGTAAACTTCCTGCTGTTTTACAGAAGTCCAGGCAGTTTTAAACTTTTAGTGTATTTCAGCATTGAAACGTTTAAACAGTAAATGGATTTTGAGAACCACTGAATCCATTCTCCTTCTATTTCTGTGCTTAATGGATTAATGTACAGTGACCCCATATATGGACGCAGGCATATCCATGGAGGCAGCAATCCTTTCTTCAGAAAATGGTCAACATTAGGCTTCTATGGATTATATGCATATTTTGGGGTGATGCAAAAAGTATTGCCAAATCATCAGACTATGTCAAAGCAGCATGGGAGGTTACCTTTCTGTTATCCCAGTTCACCGGGGTCTGGAGAGCCAGGAGTCCATGCTCTCCTAGTATGAATTACGTCATTATGTTGTAGCCTTGCCTTTGTTGTCCTTGACACACTTTTCTTTCCTACCCCCAATACCAGAAAGCAGTGGAATGGGGAGTCTAGAGTATTTTCCATGGGATGAAGAGCTGCTGCCAGTCTCCTGGAGTGGAGCAAAATTGATTCTGGAAGTGGTGAGACATTCTCCTATGTTCTAGGTATGACTCGTAGCAGGGGTCACAGTCGTCTCTGTGAAAACTGAGTGCAAACAATGCAATTCTCTTCAGTGGGTGCTGGCGAATTGACCTTCACAATCCACAGTTAAAGAAAGCAAAGAGGAAATGATTGTTATTTGAAGGACTGTTTCTATGGCTGTGACTGGGTATACACACGCAGTGATCCTCACTCCAGGGGCTCCAGGTAGCAGCCAGTCCTTTAACCCACACCTGTCTCAAAGGTAAACAGTGATGTTTTGTTCCTGATAACTAATCCTTTTGATGAGGCAATCTCACGAACCTCTGTAAAGTTTACTTAAGGAAACAGTGAATGGGGATTTACTCCCTAATTGCTTGTAGCTCGAGTGACTTCATCGGGTTTATTGGCGCTGCTTTGGATGAACACTGGTATAAAAGAGAAGGGATACAACCCACAGGGTCGAACTAATTGGGAGATAAACTTGAGGGCCAATCAAATCGCTTGTTTTCTGAACAACTTGCAAGTTATATTGAACTTAATGTGAGCTGGATGAAAACAAAACAGGGAGTAGTTTACTGAACAAACTTTTTTTTCCCCCTTTTTTTTTTGGTGGCTTTTTTTTTTGGTTTTTTTTGACTTTAAGAATTGAAATGGTGCCTGCTATAACAGAGTTGCTGTCAGAAAAAGGAGGGATGGAGTAAAGCTGAAGATAGTAAATGACTTGAACCCTCTTTAACAACAGTCAGTCACTTCCTGCAATCAAAACCATGCTAGCATGTGGCCTGTTCAAATAAAAATTACTGGACCAGAGCCAAACATGGAAAAGTAATTGATAATGTGGTTTTTCAGAACCCACCCATCCATCAAATGTGTCACTCCTCCATAATACTTTATTGCCCCTTCTGAAGAAAGATCTTTAAAATTCATTGTGTGCACTTAAAAACAATGTGTCCTTGTCCTGGTTTATAACGATTCTCTTTTAGTTTGGGTTTGTTTTGTTATTTAATTACATTCTCTTCTATCATGCATTTTTGTACAGATAGTTGCTGGAAATTTCTGCTGCTCTTAAACAAAGAATCTTCTGTGCTGTATCAGCTTGCATTTTCCCTGAATTCTGTTGTGCTGGTGTCTTTTCACTGACTTCAGCACTGGAGTATTGTAGTCATAGCTTCACTAAGTAGACTGTAACAGATTCATTGGCCCTTTTCTGTGCTGCATCTTATTAACCGATCTGTGGGAAATGCTCTTTACATTCTTAAAGCATATGCACTAATACAAACAATAAATTAACCTTAACTGGAGGAAGCTTTGAGACTCCTAATACAGTAACCTAGCAGAAACCACAGTTCATAAAAGCTTTCTACCTACCAAATTTCATGGATATTTTTGCTAAAATGTGCTGTACCTATTTTCTGCACCAAGCTTTTACTATTGCCGTTACCAAACAGATATTATGAATAATGCTCTGTAATTTCTTAATACAAGATAGCAAGAGAGAGATAAATACTAGATTCATTCAATTGAATTGATATATTTCTTTTCCCCCACAGTTAAAGAACAACAATGAACACAACTGTAGGAAAATTATTACTCTGAATTATAGGGCAGTGTTCACAGATCTATTGTATGAGTTATACGGGGACTGCTGATGATAACCCTCAAATTACAGACTGCAATCTAGTTAAGGGATCAAGTACGTGGTGCTAATTAACTCATAAAGAAATGCTTTGGATTCTAATGTTTAGACTGCCTTTTCATATTATAAAGTGTTAAACCTCACAGCTCATGTATCGAGAAGAACAGAACCTTGAGCAGGGAGAGATGAGGACGGATGTGCAGTTCTGGTAACAGAGAAGAAATAGGCACGTACTTGAACACAGGGAGACCCTCCTCACCCCCCTCAAACGAGATGTGTATGATCTCTGGATCCAGGAAGAAGGAGGTTGTACTCATGCACTGTCTCTAATGATCCTTTCACTTTAGGGAATTCTTTAGCTATAAATTTATACTGAGTGTGTTTCAGAATGAACAAGAAGAACATCACCTACTCCCCTCTCTGTAAACTAAAGGCCAAAAAAGAATAAAAAAGAATTTTACAGATTCTCCATCTAGAACTGATTAGCCAAAATGCAATAACCTCAGCCCAAAGTCTAATTTGTCAGAGTGTCTAGATCATTCAATCAGATATCAAATCAAAGTAGGGAGCAAATAAATGAGTATTAGAAGTGTGTTACCAGCTCCACCACTCACTGCCTGGCTTTGAACAATTTATTTTCGGTTTTGCTAAGGAAGTGTGATAAGACTTGCTGTAATTAATATTTGTACAGGGCTGTGGAATCTGTAAATTATTTATTATATTTCAGGAAGAGGCTCCGAGGTTAGTGCATGTAAATCCAGGAACCCTTGCAAAGACATGCAATTCGTGTGCCCCTTGGCTTTTACAGAATTGCAGGGGTTTCCTTGACATCAGCACTTGTTCTAGTCTCACACTAACTACAAATCTGGCAGTGTCTGTGAAGCAGCCCCAAGAAGCTCTGATCTAAAAGTTTTAATTCAGTCAATAAAATGCTTTAAGCATTTGCTTAACTTTAAGCCCATGAGTTGTGCTATTAATTCAGTGGAGCTAGTCAGTAGGTTAAAACTAAGCTTATGCCTAAATGCCATGCTGGACTTTTACCAGATTGTTAGGTTTATGATTTAGGTTTCTTTCTTAAACTTGCTGAGATCAGATTTCCTGATTTAAGAATTTATGGTCCAGGTGAAGGTGGTGGTGGTGGACTTAGATTTCTATGAAAGTCATTTTGGGGCAAGAGATCTCTCAGTATTCACAGGTACTTTTACTTACCTGAACGTTGACTGATTTCTGTTTAGTTTCTAAACTTTCCAAATGCTACTGTGTATGACTCATACTCTTGCAGCTCATATTTAGTAATTTTATTTCTCTCAACACAAGGCTAAAACCTAGAGTGCTGTACACCATCATGCCTCAGGCAACTGCAATAAAGCACTTTACATGTCTGAAGATCTGGCTCCTGCTCAATACTACTTTTAATGTCAGTGTTACCATTTGTAGCACAGTATGTAAGTTATGTGTGTAGAAGCATAGGCTACATCTTCCACTTAGGGAGCAGCCTCAATTAATTGCAAAGAGCCTATCGCAGATAATGGGGACTGCTGAACAGTGCATATTGCCTTGCAGTATCAGGCTTGTAATCTGTATTTTAAAGCTGAAAAATAAGGCTTTTTCTTTAGAGTAGGTATTTGGGAGCTTATATCCATAAAAACAAATCTCTGCATAGTCATAAGATTCCAAGGTGTAATTTAAAACCATGTAAGGTAATAGGTAGAAAGAATTGGGTTTTCTAGGTAAAAATCCTCTGGTATTTTACTCAGCAGTGTTCCAAGCAGTGGTCTGAAATGTACTATCACAAGTCAATATTCAAAAGATGAGTGATTCGTTTGCACTAAGGATTGCTTTGCTTCCTATCGAATAGGTAAAGGTGTAGGCCACCGAACGTCTGTGACACAGGAATATTTGTACTGGAAAGGTGCTGCTTCTTTTAATTAGCACATTAAAATATTGATGACTCAGTAGGCTGTAGGCAATTTCTACTTCTCTGTGATTAGCTTATGGGAATATGTTATTTACATTTGATATGACAATTTAGTTTTTAAGAAATGTGCAGTATGGCAACAATGAATAAAAATTTGTTTCACTCTTCTGGGACAAAGGGTTTTATTATTATCCTAAACAATAGAACTTCAGTTAAAAACAGAATAGATTTTTTTTTTCCTAATAGTAATCTCATTTAAATGTTTTGATTTATCAAAGCATTTCATGTTTACCTAAAAAACACATTTTCTGCTCCCTAGAGGAGTCCATAATGCACTCAGTAAAGACTGAGCATCAGAAAAAATGTACTCAAATGACAGAATAAAATTCAGGAGAAACTGTTCTGGTTTTGCTTTGGTAGATACACATGTTTTAGAGCATTAGTGATATACATTTTATGCATTTGTTACATATTTCCTTTTGTAGCCATCTGAGTAATGCACCTTCTTTTATTTAAAGTATAGCATGTATAGTCTCATTCAAAGATACTGAAGCTGTATATTGCAATATTAAAGCCTTCGATATTTCAGCTGAAGAGAAGAAGTACCTTTGGAGAACCATAATTCTTTCCACCTGTGAAACTACCTGGGAAGTTACATATGACTAAACTGAAGTTAGTGCATTTTCTTAATAGTTAATTTGATAAAATCCAAATGGTTTATGTAAGACAAACTTTGCCTGACTGGAAAATGGCATTGTTCATTAATGAATAGCAAATCTACACAACAGTTTAGGACAGGAATTGAAGAATTCTCTACCTATATGAAATTACAGAGGGAATTTAGAGAGCTAAAATGCAATTATTAGAACTGGAACATGGCCAAGATCCTTGGGTTAACTTCCCTGGTCTTATTAGAAGCAATATATTAGATCCCATTTCTTGTCTGTCTTTGCTGTACATTTGCTGTATATTTTTAGAAAATTCTGATTTTTTTTTTCCCACCTCACATTTAGTTTGAAGAGATTGGCAGTTTCAGTGAATGGACACAGATGTTTAAAAACATGTAGGTGTGCTTGGTCTTCAGCAGTTAAGCAACCTGCATTTAAACAGTGGTACCAGTTTAAAAACAGTATCACTGAGAAGTTTCCAGGGCTTTGACAGACAAGGTAAAATGAGTAGATATGGTCAAGACTTACAGAGTTTTATATTGCCTCTAAAACATAGCATGAAGTCCTTAGCCTGTCAGGTCCTCAGTAAAACTCTCACTGACCTTGGTGAAGGGAGGATTTCAGAATGACACTGCTGTGCTTACAATTTTAGCACCAATCTTGCAGTACTTGGTATATTTATTATATTCTCAGCTCCGAGTCTTGTTTGTCATGAAACTCTCAACTTCATTTTTAAAAAGTCTGGTGCTAGGGCCAAATCTGCAAAATGGCGTTGGCCCCAGATTCAACTAAAATGTTTGCTGCCCGGTGAAGATGCTTTTGTGGATCTTAACTTTAGAGAACCACGCCTCGTATCTTGCCCCCTCTTCAGTCTCTAAGTCCCAACCTGCAGTTAGCTGAGCACTTGCAGAGCTAAAGCAGGAGGTGCTGCGGCTTCCCAGGTCGCTCTGGCCATGGTGTACACAACCCCCATCTGCTCATAGCTTTGCCCCGGATGCACCGAGCCATTCCTCAGCAATAGCATATCTAAATAAGCCTACATCCACTCTCCACATAAACATAAGAAAGTTTCTAAAATAACTGGAGTTGTAAATTAACAAGAGAAGCAATGTTTAGGACATTTGGGGAATTTCCCACTAGGTTTTTTTGGACAGCTTTCTCATACTGGCTATTGTGAATATCATCATGGACAAAACAAGCCTCTATTGTAGGCACAGAAACAACAACTTTGCCAAGCCAGATCTAGAAAAATAAAGGAACAGAGTACAAATTCAGCTCTGGTAGTGCTTCGAAAGAGTGCTGAACTGTGCCAAGTACACTGACAAGTGGGAGCTGGTGTGAACTCAGGGTCTCAGAGTCATGCTCACATTCTCTAACCTTCCCCATGTGCTGGAGACTAGGAGGCGGATCAGGGCTGTGGATCTGTTCAAGTGCCTACAATTCTTTTTGTGGATTAACATTTAATTCTCTAGTTGCAGAGAAGAAATTTACACACAATCTCCTAAGGAAGAAGCTCACAGGGCATCTGAAAGGAACCTAAATTGTGCATTTAAACGAACGCCAAAAAAATCCTCGTTATTAATAACACAAGTAGATTACCTTTTTGGTGCAAGTCATGATTTTTCAGTGCTTAGCATGCAAAACACAGAAGATAGTTATCTCTGTGAGGCTTTCCCTTTTTCCTGAGCAGAAGGTAGAGGTGTTCCAATGCAAACTGGCTATACTGCATATCAGCAGCACTAAGCATCCCTAAAAAGTTTTTCCTTCTAGTACAAACTATCTTACGAGATTTGACTGGATCAGGAAAAAGTTGGTGCAATATGTCCAGTACCTGTATGCTTATTGCATCAAACTGTACTTTTGTCACTTGTGGACACTAGGAGATTTTTCATCATTATTGCAAGTCCTGTAAAAAATGGAAGTTCCTTTCATCTTAATGCTCTATTTTGTAGCCCTGTCCTGTAGCAGAAGAACACAAGGCTATATAACAATGTGTACTGCTAGTCACTAATGAAAGCCCAGAATATGTACAGGAATTACATTACAAGCTCAGTTCACTAGCCCAAAATTAGTTGCTTCCATTTAATCCAGTTATCTGTATATGTATTTTTCCTGCACTAATCACTAGAGTGCTAAGTCTGAATGTTTCTGTGATAACTGAGAGTATCTCCGTGGAGTGCAATCAGGTTTCTGCCATTGATATGTGTATCTGAAAGGTCCTGAAGTTTTTAGCTTTCCTGTAGTAAATAATTCACTTTTAATTGATACATATCTTAGCCAGGAGAACACTCAAGGTTTCTTGTTTAAAGAACAGGCAAAAATGAAGGACTGAAAACTAAAGAAAAATAGAAGCACAGATTTCTTTATACCTTATTTGAGTGAATGTGTATGGTTCTTTGATCATATCAAAAGAAAACTGTTGATGACATGTGCTGAAAAATAAAACAACATAACATATGGCTGAAAGCGTATCAGCATAGTATTTCTGTTTTTACACCAATTTCTACTGAATTTTCCTGAAGCACATTTGCTAATATTTTACAAAATATATTGAATTGTTCTGATTTTGCTATTTGCCACTATGACAGCTTTGGAAAGAACTAATTCTTTTAAGTAGTCTACTGTTGTCATACAATTTTTTAAACTTCTTTGACACTGAACTGATTGCTGGGTTAATTGTGGAAAGTGCTAATTACAAACCAATATTTGTAAAATATAATGTATTAAACAAGGTGTATGCCCTATACCATATTATCAGGAATGGCTGATTACAGAGGTACAAGATAAATTCAGGTGCAGTGATATTCCTTTCTATGCACTCTTTAGAAAGGTTCATGCGGCAAAAGCTATATGATGAGCTGGGGTGTTTCACACTGATGCTGGAAGTACTAAATCCTTGGAAATGAGAAGTAGGCTGTTCCCTATCACTGTGGTTGAGGACATCTTCACCTGTTCAAGTTGAAAGATACAGCAGGAATCTCCAAACTCTGTGTTTGATAGTCTGGTCTGTTTCTTTTTTAAAGGCTATAGTTTTTTTTCATTTTTATGTTGCTCTGCCTAGTCAAAAGATGTTGATAAACAGTGATGGGCAAGGTGAAGATCACAAACAGGCACTTTTTAAAATTCATCACCACACTAGCAGAGTTTCAAAGACGTGGCTTTCAACAACAGGAGCAAGTTTAGATAAGTTCATTTGGCTTTACTGTTAACTTTGAATAAACTTATGAAGTGTAAGTCTTTTATGCACTTAAGGAGAAGTGCTGATCTAAATAAATTGTACACAATTATCCACATTTAAGTTCTTATTAGCAGTAATAATTATTTTTATGAATTAACTTCCAGTAGCGGTATTGTCATGGACTTCAGTCTTGGAACTTTAGAATCAGTCTAAGTTTTCAACAAGTAAATCCAAGTTTATTTCCTCAGAAGATTTTAAAACATGGATGAGTTGTGTTGTAGCTATTTGCATAGCAGGGAACTAGCAGTAGCCAAACAGAATGACCTGCTTATGGCAACATGGGGAGCTAATGGCATAGCCTGGAAAAGAAATGGAGCATCCCAAAGATCCATATCCTGCCCTGTGGACTCTGCTGCATTGCTTTGTTATATCTTCCATCTGTGGAAACTACTTTTGGTTTGTGGGTTGTTTTTTTTTTCTTCTCATTGTTGGGTTAAGTAGTAGTTGGGAGTTATTAAAGAAGCAAGGAGATTAAAAAGAGGGAGAGTTTAAATTTTGCAATGTTTGTGCTTAAAGGCTGTATGTGGAGGAAACACATCTACTTCATACTCTGCATTTTAAAAAGCCACTGTACAATGACAGCTTGTACCTTTGTGCAATGCAAGAAAACTAATAATTGAAAACCTCTGAAGGGCTCATGTCATGTTTTTAATGTATTCCTGTTCAGTGTTCTGAGTAGAAGTTTTGTTGTTGCTATGGGTAGGGGATAGATTGAACTGATTACATACTGTGTTATAAATAAGTGTATTTTGTTCCCTGAGAAATGATTCTTCCTTCAGTAATAGGAAAAATAAACAAAGGAAAAAGGGTACATTTAAGGTTGCTGTCAAGTCTTAGCTATTCCTAGGCTTTCAGTTTTCTCTGCTCCGCTACAACGTTCTAACTATAAAATATTTTCCTTTAGTTTTAAATCCAATTTCTAAATGGCTTAAGAATAGACTTCTCCAAGTTAACCTGCAGCTATACAATTGCTGGATAAGGGCTTTGTCTGCCTGAACAGCAAGGAAAGGCGGGGAAAATGTGGCTTGAATCTATGTTTGCGCTCCTGTGATTTTGGGACTGGCAGGAGCCAGATTGGGTTTGGCATAAAGTATTAGTCATCTAAAACTGTTCTGTCATTGCTCACTATCTGAGACTCTGTGGGATCACTCATAACTGAAGGTCAGGTATAGTGGGCCATGCTCTGGAAAGGTGCTTTAACGAATTGGGAATCCACAGCAAGCCAGTTAGATTAGTTTTCCAGATGGTTTGTAACACCTGAACAGAGGCGAAAAATGTCACACTCCAGGTGTGACAGCAGCATTTGCAGAAATGCATAGTTCTGCTTTGAATAAACTTGCTTGGAGAACAAATAGTATTGCAGTGGCTTTCTGGAATTTGGTGCAAGGTGCAAACCATTGGTAAATGAATCTGGTTAATGCCTTTAACCAGTTGAAGTTCATGTTGCTGCAGCTACACTAGCATGGAGATCAGAGTTAATTTAAATCTGTCTTAACTGCGTTGACACAAATTGCAGTCACATCTTGTACTACAATGTAGACTCAGCACTGGTCATGCAATATCCACTGTCTTTCAATTTTTTATTTTTTTTTCCTAGACCACTCTTGTCTTTTCAACAAGAGCAATTGATCTTGTTCTGTATTCTGCCATTAAAAGATACATCACAACTTGCGTAGTGGCTGGTGATGTCCGTATCGATTCATGTGACAACTTTATAGTTAAATCTTAGCTGCAGTGATCACTAATTATCAGGGGAATTTCTTGGTGTCTTTTCCCTTACTTAGAATTTTTAGCCTTGCTTTCTATGTAAACAGCATCTTTATGTTGCTGGTAATGATAATGAGTAAGAGAACGTTGAATTCTTACATCCCCGTAATCTCACTGGGTTTTTAAAGGTGCATAGCACTTCAGGGAAAAAAAAAAACAAAACAAAACAAAAAACATCAAACACCCCCCCCAAACCCCCATGAAAACATGGAGGGAGATTATTAATCTTTAATTTCTCTACTGAAATGCAGCCACATATAGCAGAAGACAAAATGTGATAGTTACTAGTCTACATAGACCTGCACTACACAGCCAGCCAGGAAAGAAAAGGAAGCGGAGAACAGCATCAGGCAAACCACATGGGGAAGTTTAGGTAGACCCAAGCTGCAATTTAGCCATGACACTGACATTCACAAACATCTCCTTGGGAAGTACCGTAATGTCTTTAGTGACCACAAATATTTGTATATTTTCTCTCAGCTAAAAGGCGGTGTACCCAAAGCAACTGTTAAGAAGTTGAACAAAGGAACTGTTTAGGTGGCCAGCTATGCTATCTCCTGCAGCATTTCAGTTCCTATTGATAGCTCCTTAAAGGGTTATGTTTATCGAGTTCAAAAATGGTAGTTACATTATTTCATTATAAAGAGGTAAAATTCTGTATCTGAGCTCATATAAATGCATTCCTGAAAGAAGAGAAAGAGATACCACTTATTCTTGGATACGTATTTGTTAAATATGCTCTCACATATACTATATAGTACAACCAGTTTGGGCATAAAAGATAAAGAAAGATTGGGCGATATTCACAGACAGCATGAAACTAAATGCTCATTTTTCAATCATTTAGGCATTTCCTTCATAGTATTTTCCTCGGTGGATCTTACGTGTCAATATGATGTGTACCCTGCCTGTGTCTTTTCCTCTCTTTTGAATGTTGTATATTTCCTTAGTGCACTGCCAAAATTGCCTAGTTCTAATGCAGGATCATACTTTGCTTTCTCACTTGCCCGTTTGTCCAGTTATGGCTAATGTTAGTAAGCATCCCTTAAAGACAATTTCTTTTAATCTTGTCAGAGATGCCTGTGTTGTGAGGGTGAAAATTAGTTATTAGCTTAGCTTTTCATCCATGCATAATAGGATGTTAAAATCAGATGTTTGCTTGGGGCCATGAGAAGCATCCCACTCTGAGCTTACAAGTTCTGAATTTATAAAACGCAATATATTTAAAATAAACAAGCAGAAGGCAAATGCCAGTTTAAAATGAAAAAAAGTCTGCATTTTGTATATTAGCCTTTGTGTAAGGAGTTTAAGGCATCTTCTTGACTGCAGTAAAGAAGAAAAACATGCTGAATCTTTGCTGATTCCTATCCCTCTCCCCATCTTTGTTATGATAGCTGATCAACACAGAAAACTATGTCATGCTCTTCTTACAGTGAGGACTTACCCCCTAAATAGGGTTGTCATCAGCTTGGTCCTTGCAGAATTAAGCATCCTCAGTCCTCATGCTGTACCTTATCAAATTAAGCCCTGGGAACAAGCAATACAAAGACAAAGTCAGCCTGAGAAAAAAAACGAATGAAACCCGTCACTCACAAAATAGTGGCGAAGCCTCTCTTTGCACCTGCATTGCAAGGTAAAGCTGACATCATTTACAGAACGTGTAACCTAAAGGCCCTTCTCTTCCTTCTGCGCTGGAGCGTCTGTGGCAGGACAGGGAGCTAGAATCTCTCTCTGCAAATACCCGCAGAGCAGTGACAACTTCCCATTTTCTTCACTCTTATTCCACTTTAGTTAAATCAGCCAGAGGAAAGGATGTAGAGTAGGTGATAGTTCCCTTGGGAATATCTGTGTTAGAATTGTGGTAATTGGCAATGAAAGCAGTCAGTGAGTTCAGACACTTCCAGAGAGACCTTTGAATGTCTCAATGCTCTCCTTTGTCATCCCCAGTACATGCATAATAAAAATGGCTACTGAAGAAACACAGGTAGGCATCCTAGCTCTAAATGCATGTATAATATAAAATGCAGAGTTGTACACCAGTCTGTTGGATGACAGGTTTGAGTATTTGGATTGCCTACCAAGTGTTGATGAAAAGCCACACAGATTCTTAATTCAGAAACTCCAATTTTTCCTCTGTTCCTGTGTTCATTTTCTTTATCAGCAGGGGATGACTTACACTTTCAAAACTGATTAACATTTTAAAACTGTGGGAGCACTTTGTGTGGCATTTCAAATGATTTTAACCCTTTAGCTCTTTGCTGGAGCTCTGCTTCGTGGTTTTTTTTTCTCTCTTCTTTTTCTTTCCTTTGGAATACAGGTTGTGCCAGCATTTCAGCACTTTCAGAAAGTAAGCATTTTGCACTAGGAGAAGGCACTGGAGACATCATTTACATTATCTAAATTTTGGCAATACAAACAGGTGGAGGTTTACCAGCTTTCACCTCGTTGTCTAACCTGCGTGGGTGAAGGAAACAGCCTTGCCCTAAGGCTTTGAGAAACATAATTTCCTTAATCCTTTCCCACATCCTGTTTGTCCTCAAAATAATGTCTCTGATAAGGCTGTTTAAAGTCAGCAGGACTTATCCTTTTCAGCATGTTTTCCCCTCAATCTCTTTTTTTTGCTACGCCCCTTCTCACATGCTTGAACACATTGATGTACAGGCAAAGCAGGGACTCGCCAGTACCCAAAGATCCATCTTCCGACTGTGCTTAGCTTTGCTCTCAGGCAGTTGAAGCTCATTCTAAAGCATGGCTGAGGAATGCTATTCATTTAAAAACAAATGCAGTACTTGAAGGCATTTTTCCATGTCCATAGACTAAGGTAGCTGCACTGTACATAGGATCATTTGCAGCTGAGGAAAACCATTGAGCAATCCTTACAGAGTTGTTTTTAGTCCACTCACAAGTGCTGCCACCTGTGAACTGAAAAGGTCAACATCTGTTCAAGTCCACTGATTGGGTTGATAACATGGCTAAATATATGCAGAAAGGATAGTTCCAGTTCCAACATTGTTTGAGTAAGGCCAGTGCCCACTGACCTTGCTGGGACTTGCATTTGAGGACCCACTTTGTCTCATGACTCCAAACGTGAACAAGAACACTACTCACCAGTTGCTGTTTTGCAGTGCTCCACAGCAACACAACACTGTATAAAATAGCTTATTTTGCTTTTTACCATTTTTCAGCAAACAGAACTCCAGCAACAGGAGAGTTTTTCTACTCTCTTATAGTTACGCAGGAACAAAACTACATTTCTGTTTTTCTGCAAGATATTGTGAAAAAAAGCTGGGCACAGGTCTCCTCTTTTCTAGCTTATCAGTTTTAGGAATTCAGAAAAATTGTGCATGGTCCAGTAGCCAAGGACAAGAAAAGAAAAGACAAGAAAGGCACATTACATCTGCATCTTAACATGAAGTATCTATTTCTTGACTTAGATGTCTTTTAACTTTTGCTTCTTTCACTTTCCAACTCTGCTTTAGCTGAGCTTTACTCCTGAATGCCCAGATTCTCCCCCGGGATTCCTTGCTTTGGAGATTGCTGTTAGCCCTGTTCCTACATTCAGTGCTGGGGATGTTGGTTTTAGTATTTATTTTTGTAACACATTTGGTAATGAACTGCTAACATTCTTCAGGGCATGTTAACCAACAGATATGGTAAAGAGAAATTCTTTACAGTCATGCCAATAGAACAAAGGGAAAGGGAAAATGCCAGACGCTGGGGAGAACCAATCAGGGATGTACTTAATATTCTCAAAACTCACATACACTTTCTGAAAACTTAACTATTTTGACAATTAGTTTTAAAAAGAAAACTGCTTCCCTTTTACTCTTTTCCCTGTAAGAATATACAGCACATGACATTTCAATCACTTTGTTTCATTAAATAGGGTCAGGCAGGAGTGACGGTAAGTAGGAAATTGTGCTTGTAGCATTGGAAAAGCTATTGTCTTAAAAAATCTTCCAGAATATGAAAGCCTTGAACATATCTCTAAAAACTAACTATTTATCGTTTTATCACATAACTAGTATTCTGAAATATTAGTAGCTTTGAGAAAATTAGTAGCTTTTTTGACATTTGCTTAACAGGTGTGAGCAGCATTTTTCAGGTTTGGAGGCAGGTAATTTACAGTATATTGTAGGGGAAATGGCACAAGAGGAAAGAAAAATACGAATGCTTCATCTATGTTTCTTCACCCTTTCTTTGAAAAGTTTCATGTTAATATTCAGGAACAATTTCCCTTTTTGTAACGTTCTTCCACCAGTTGTATTTTAGTTAATTATCTTTGTTGTCCATTGTAAATAAAAAGTAAGAAATCTGCGGGTTCCCTTTGATCATGGTTCTGTTCTTTCCCCCAGTGAAACTCACACACAGAGATTTTTTCTTTTCCTTTCCTTCAGAGGTGAAAAGCATTCCTCATTAGGAAGAGCAGATGCATCCTCTCATAGAAGTTTGATAAAAGCAAAAAAAAAAAAAGCAGTTTCCTTTCGCTCCAGGTATGAATTGTTTAATTCCCAAACATTGCCAGTGTTCTGAGTATTCGCGTATATAGAATACAGTGTCATTCGAAGCTCAAGGCAAACCATGTGTAAGAATAAAAAACTGTATTAAAGCATAAAAGCTAATGAGGAAATAGTGCAAATACTCCTCATAACCATTGCCCACCAAACTTCCTCAGGAGAGTTAAACTAAAGTAATTACATCAGGAAAACAGACACACTATAGGTGGGTGCCACTGTTCTCCCTTTTTCCTTGCATAAAATAGTCAAGAAGTGAAATATAAAACCCAACAAAAATTCTTACTGTCCCTGTTTTGACAATTTTCATTTACTTCAAAGAAGATATGAATGCATATTCCTTTTCATAACTATCCTGGTTTTGTCTAGGGTAGAGTTAACTTTCTTCACAGTAGCTAGTATGAGGTGATATTTTGTGCTGAAGACAATGTTGATAACACAGGATGTTTTAGTTATTGCTGAGTGGTGCTTACACAGACTCAAGGCCTTTTCTGCTCCTCACACTACCCCACCAGAGAGAGGGCAGGGGTGCACAAAAAGTTGGTAGGGGACACAGCTCTGAGAGCTGACCCCAACAGACCAAAGGGATATTCCAGAACATATCACATCATGCTCTGTGTATAAAGCTGGTGGAAGAAGAAGGAAGGGGTGGACTTTGGAGTTATGGCATTCGTCTTCCCAAGTAACCGTTCTGTGTGATGGAACCCTGCTTTCCTGAACATGGCTGAACACCTGCCTGCCAATGGGAAGTGGTGAATGAATTCCTTGTTTTGCTTTGCTTGTGTACGCAGCTTTTGCTTGACTTATGAAACTGTCTTTATATCCACCCACGAGTTTTCTCACTTTTAGTCTTCTCATTCTCTCCCCCGTGCCACTCCGGGGAGTGAGCGAGTGGCTGTGTGGTGCTTAGTTGCCAGCTGGGTTAAACCATGGCACATGCTCATTAATATTTTGAAAGTTTGTTCTAAAGTACTTTTTCTCTTCAAATTAAACACATTTCCTGGGGACATACATATCAATTATTTTGTAACTCTACAAAAGCCAACAGTACAAATATTGCAGGCATTTAATAAACACAGGGATAAAACTATACACTGAAATTACTTGTCATACCAGATCTTGAAACAAGGGAAGACTTACGCTCTATTCAGAAAACATTCTTTTGAAGTTTGCATATATCCCCTTTTATTTCGTTGTGAAGTTTTAAAGTTCCCCACACACATACACTTGCTTGGAGCCTTATGAAACTGAAATGTCAAGTGAGAGTTGCTTTATATCATGTTCTGTCAATCAAAGTAAGCGAGGCTTTATGCATCTGTTGCTAGTATATTGGCACTTTCTGAAGAGTGTTTCGGAGGGAGCGAGAATAAATAAAGATCCTTCAGGCACTTTCTCATTTATGGATGAGGAATCAAAGCAGTCTGAAACTTCATTTTCAGTCTGATACCCTGAAGATTGTTGGCTGATAATTCTGGATGGAACAGCTTATCTGGGAGGATTAGGGAGAACATGGGCTTCCTATTACTGCTGGCTTCAGCCTATTCAGCTGGGCAGACTCTGTCACACATTATCTGTGCCTTTACATATGTCACTAATCTTATCTATATCTTTTCAGCTCCTTCTGTTGGAGCTGTGGTTTCCTGTACCTAAACCGCCCATTTCTTCATTACACCAGCTGTATAGGCATTAGCCTTCTCTAACAGCCTTTCTGCACCATGTCATTCAGTAATGGCTAGTAATGCAAAGGTATGAGAAGGTAATGGTAGTGCTTTATCTCAGATCTTACAGGCCTCACATCAATATATTAAATGCATACCTCCCTTCCCACCAGCACCCTCCATCCTCCCCCAACCATTTTTGACCAAATCCGCTTAACAAAATAAAATCACCTCAACAATAGGGTATCTCTGCAATCATTAAAAATAACAGAAGCAGGTGATTTGGGGGCAGGTAAGTACGCTGGAAGGGTCAAAGTAGTTTGTAACCAGCAGAACAAAAACATCAGCACCATAACTAAGCTGGAGCTTCTGCCATTCTCTCCTGGATTGCTAATTGGTATTACAAATTTAGTGGTGTAGGACAATAGGACAAAGTAGCTCAGAAGAAAGAAAGATTAAACCTTCTACGATTCCCTCCCCCTTTTAAATTTTAGAGACAAGCCTCTTCCACAAACCTACTCTCAAATACTCTCCTAGCTCCATCTGTCTCCCTGACTGCTGAGCTAAGCTCCATCCTTTCTCTCCTGTTCTGCCTTTGCCTTTCAGTCTTCCTGCCACACTGGCACTCTGGTGTCCTCTTTCCTTCCTAATTAATTTTGTACTGTTTCTTCATCTCCTTCAGCCATTTTCGTCTTACCCCATTCCCTGTTACTGCATTAAAAAAGACAATAAATGAATTTTTAAAAACGAGGGAAATGGAAACAATGAGATACCAGTTTGTCCATTTATTTTCTCTTTAACAGTGTTTTCGACTGTAAGGTCTTTTGGCCAGGGCTTGCTCTTCTTGTGTGTTTTCATTGGGCCTAATACAATACATGTCAAAAAAAAAGAAAAATGATCTCTTGGTCCTTATCTTGATGGTTTTTTTGGGTGCCAACAGAGTGCAAGCTAGAAAAGCACGTCACGGATTTCTGACTAATAATTCACTCATGAGTACTGTCTGGCACTTTATTTGTAATTAGTATTTCAGCCAGTTCTCTATATGATTAATTTTAAGTGCCTTTAAATACAATTGAAATAATTTTAAAGCAAGGAAATTTTCCTTCCTGTTTTTACTGCTGTTGCTTCTTTTTTTTTTTTTTTTTTTTTTTTTTTTTTAATTTCCAAGTTTTTTGGGGTTTTTTTTTTTTTACTTTAAATTGCCAAGTTATTAGGGATCTGTATCTTGTCTGTTCTCTCAAGGTTGAAACAGTAAGCTTTATCTGAACCTGACAAACATAATTTCTCTTCTTCATAAACGAATGCCTTGAATGTCATGGTTTCCCCACCCCACAACCACAAGCCCAGTCAGGGACATGTCATTTAACACAGACCCATCTTTTACTCTGTGACAAGCAGAAGCAACAAGAAGTGTAACCTATATCACAGAGCTATACAAAAGCTGCTGAATTGTATAGGCAAGACAGCCACAAGAGAGTTGTATTTGCTCCAGCAGTGCTGGCAACTACAGGAAATAATGTGTTGCAGCAATGGGGGATTCCCTTGACTACTTGCAGTCTTTCAGAGATTTGGAAAAGCTTCTTACTGTGGATCCTGCAAGAACTGCTGTTTTTTGGTGTACACAGGACATTCATGGTCACTCAAGGATGTAAGGAAGAACTCGATTTCAGACACTCCCAGGGAAATTGTTTTAACTTTTCTTAACTTTTCAGATCTTGTTCTTCCCTTGGCTCTTGTACATGGACTTTTTCAACAAGCACTGAAATAAACCGAGCATTTGGTATAGAGTTCACTTTACAGTTTGGCCAGCTATACGTATCAGCAACTGAAAAGTATAGACCTAAAGAGGGCAAGGCTAATTCTCAACACTAGAGCAGAATCCAATGTTTCATCAGGTGTACGTGAATCTCTTTATGATACATACAGTATGAAGAGATATATAAAGAATCTCTTAAATACTTAATTTATAGTCAGCCCTTGTCTTAGTGTGTGTCATTTATGAAAGGATAACACGTGCCATGTGGACTCGTCATTAGCCCAAGGTAACAGAGGTTATGTCTTCTAATTCTGTTCTCAGTCCTGCTACAGAGTTACTACATGACCTTGCACAAATCACTTAACCTTTATGTGACTAATTTTGTCCGTCTATAAAATGGGGATAGTAAAATTTTTAGCTACACACAGCAGGATGACAAGAATTAATTAATGCTGTAAAACTCCCTGAGAAAGAAGACTAATTCTACTAGTATTCACTCTCTGGCTCTCTGTCTTAAGCAGTTACTTCTAGCTGGGCAAAATTAGTGTAAAATACTACCATCTGGATTTGTTAGTATTGTTCAGATTCGCTGCGCTTGGATATGGAGCTCACACAAAACACTCTAGGGAATCAACCTAACAGAAAGCTCAAGTGATTAATTTTTAATATTAGTTGTATATCCACATACACAGAGTACAGTCAACAATGCTTGAGTCTTCAAAATTTCATAGTGGGACTCCATGTCAGCATATGTACAAAGAGACATCTTATTAAAAGCGCCCATCAGTGTTACTGAAGCTGCAAGCAGCGACTGAGTGTCCATATGCCCACACACATATGGGAGAAAAAGTGTGCGTTGCTCATGTGGTTCTTCAACTTCTGTTTCTTTAACATTTGACCCTAAAAATTCTTCTGAATTGTGGAGCAATTTTCTAGAATAAAATCAGTATAATTTTCATTAGAAAACTCAAGTTGGAATGGTACTATCATGTCACCTACTAAGATACTGGAATTTTATGGAATATGACTATTATAAAACACTTAGCATGAAGAGCTAGCTAATCTCTATGTCTAGTATTTAGGCTGAGGCGGGAATGGTAGACTTAAGATAACCACGCTCTCTTCGCTCTGCTACGGTCATACTGTTTTATAGTGGGCGGTCCAAATCAGTCCTAATCCAATTTCCATTCACATGTGTCAAGACATAAATAAATCCCTATATGGTATAGAACAATCAGTCTTCGGTATTCTAATCTGTTGTTTTACCTAATGTATGCATGGATTTATGCTCAGAACAATCACATTATTTCTTTCTACCACTAAGGCAGAACTTTCAAGTTACTGTGATTATAGCAAACTCCATCAAATTAACAGTATTTTCACACTCAAACCACATCAATCCAAAGTTATAAAACTGCCAAGAACCAGAAAGTGCCAGCGTTGTCTGTAGTTATCAGTAATATAAATGTCTTATCCTAGACCAGCAGCAAACCAACCAACCAATGGTTTGAGATCACGTCTGGTGTAACTCGAAGTACTCCATGGCAGGCCCTAATTCAAATTCCATTTGAAATTAACCTCAGAAGATTCCTCATCATAAGCAAAAAATATTTATGCAATGGAGATGATTAACCTTGAATCTTCAAAGTCAAGGTGATTGTAAGGTGTGCGTGTATGGGAACGGATTCTTCATTTTCAACGATGTTTTAGAACTGATATATCAGGGAGAAAACAAACACAATAAATATGTCTCTCTCCATAATTTGCTTTTGCAAAGCATTCTAGCGTATTTTACTGTAAAAACCTTTTCTCTTTTAAATGATCAAAGCAACATGTGATCCAACCAGGTAAACAACTGCAACAAGCCAGAACAACACAAATATGCTTAAATGTCCTGTTTGCTGAAGACGTTCATTGAAGATAATGATGCACAAGTCCCAAGACATTTGGAGAAAAATAGGGAAATAGAACATAAAAACAGCTTGATGATGTCTAGGATAAGATGTGTGGGGTGGACGAGGGTGGTGGTGACATTTTTCTCTTTGCAGTTTTATTAGGACTAAGAACTTTCGGGTGCAGGGGCTTTTTGTTCTAAAGTTTCTACTTATAAGTGCTGATTTTCATAACAGCAAGTCTGAGGGCTAGATTAATTGCGATTGTAGAAATCTTTATTGTGAGCTAAGAAAACTTTACTTGCATACTGCTAAAATCCTTTTGCAGCTTACATACTTATGTTAATATCAGCAGAGCAGAAGAATATAACAGAACAGGCTAAACATTGCCAAAATAGCTTACCTCTAAGCATATTTTCCCCGGGTCAGACAAAATAAATGTGCTGTTCCTGGAAAAATAACATAATAATTAGTAGTAATAATAATGCAGCTCAGACTATTTCCATAAGAAACAAACAAAGCTAACCCATAAAGAATTAAATGTAAGGTATTTTTAGGATGGTTTGGGTTTGTATGTTTGTGTTGATAAAATAAGCAAAGCATATAATTTCATTGAATAATTTCTTCTCTGTCTTCTCCATTTATTCTCTCTCTGGCATCCTTTATTTCCTGTACCCCTTGACCCATCTGAAGAGAAGACTTAGGGAGGTGCCCGTTCTTAAAGCAGATGAATTTTCCCATTGACTCACAGAAAACATACACAAAAGATTTTCTGATGTGGGGCATGTCATCTGTGAGGCCACCCCAAGGAGGCATCCACTGGCTGGCCTTGCATTAAATTCTCTTGCTACCGCTATCATGCCAGTCCAAATCAGTCTTCTCAGTCTTTCATACTGGTTCACTCAAGCTCAATGAAGTGGCTGCTTTTGGGTCTTTGTCTGGTAATACTCTCAAACTTTACTGCCTCCAAGCAAAGTCCTGCAGGTCTAAAAATTCCCCCTTTCTCCAAAATTCAGAGAAAGCAGTCCATCTCTTCTTACCCTTGCCTTGCTCAGACTGGTTTGCTGTCACATCCACTGCATTAACCATACTTCTACAATGTGGCCTTTAAAATGGCAGGGAACTCAACAACTTTGTTTATGAAGGTGGTGATCAAGAGACTTCACCACGTCATGCAGCCAATAGCATGGACATAGCTTATCTCTCCTTTGGTTAGGTTCATTTTTAAACTTCATTTTTAAGACCTCTTATGATTTTAAGGGCATTTTTCTGTTCACTTTTGTCCTGAAGTAGTCTTAGCAGCAAGTGTTTTGTAGTACACTGAAACGCAACTGACGGGAAAGACCTGTCGTTTGTAATATCCTGAGGAGTGTTCCAAGGGGCTTGCCACTTTATGTGGTGAGGCAGAGAATACAGGTGGTGTGGAGTCTGCCATTTAGCTCTTTATTTTTACCTTAAAATAACATTTTCTTAAGTTAATACCAGTCACTCTTGGTGAAAATGTGTCTATCTGAAATGATCATACATACATATACGTGTGCCTTGAATCCAAAGTTAGTATGACACATTCCTTTATTATTAGATGCCTATTTTCAAATGCCTCATTTTGATAACTGGGGGTTATTTTTCTTATCATGACTCAAATAGCAGAATCACTGAGGGTGGAACAGGGTAAAGGTGACTCATCCCACCCGAGGTCTCCACTTGGTAAGCACTTGGTTTTTATAGGTGACAATAATGAAATAAATACATCTGAATGTATGGCTGAGTAAGAAACCAATCCATTCTGTGCTCAAGTGCCTGGAAACAGTGCGGTTCGCACTGACACTCAACTATGGTGTCTAGGAAAGATGCCTTTTACCAGTAAGAGATCCTGGATGTATATCTAGGAGTGTGGTCTGCATCTGTCCGAGTAAACACAAACATTGCTGGAGTGATCCCAGATGCTAGGATGCTGTTGTCACTGTCAGTAAAATATTAGAACATCTTCAACAGACACAAACAAAGACAATAATAAAAAACCCAACACAATAGATCAAGCCTTATAAGTCCTCTCCTAATATCCCCATCTGGTAAATTACTTGCTGTTGCTTCAGGGTTTGTGTACACATTATCAGCATAATTTCTGAAGAACTGGGGGAAGTTTGTTTCTGAAAAACTCTGTGTATTCTCAAGGGATTGCTTTAAAAAACGTATTTCCATATTCTATAGCACATTGATTTACTATTCACTAATATCGGAGGACAAACAGTAGAATTCTCTGCATGTTTTACAAAAAAAGGTGGTATTATTCTGTTGAATACATACTGTATTTTCTATCAGTGTTTCATCATGTGCAGGATTTCTTATTAAAGAAGTAATCTTTAAAACAATCTGCTGGACTTCTTCTTTAAAGAAACCCATCTAAGAAGGCTATCTAACCCCCCATAAACCTTTTCCTAGCTCACCATAAACTACAGTCACTTCCTATAAAAATCTGAGGAAATTATGTGGCTAAACTTTTTGTGGTGAAACTTCTGTTGCGGAAAATAATCTGAGGGCTGTTTTAGATATAGAATGTCAACAAATGTATATTCCACTATTTAAATATAAAAAAAATCACAAAAAATAGGCATTCTACTTATTACAATACCCCCAAGTTTCTTGTAGTAGGCATTATCTGTGTAGCTGCGCCTTTACACTATTAGATTCTATAGGAAAGTTCCTAGCTATATTTACATATTTAAATCACAGCAACTGGGGTAAAGTTTTGCCTGAAGCAAATAGCCAAATATCCTGTATTAACACAGTGGATACCCTCAAATCAGGACTTAGTAGAATTAACAAAAATTCTACCTGTGCCTTCTGGAATTGTCTTCTGTCAAATAAAAGAGCAAATTCATCCTACAAAATTAAAAGGAGGATTAAACAAAATTAATACTTATATAGTATTTCCTCCTACTTGCATTTTTTTACTGAATATCAGAAGATCTGGATAGTTTTCTCCTTTGCTATTGGAATGATGTGTATTGGGGAAAAATTAAGCCATGTGTTCCGGGAAGTATTAACCTATGTGCAACACTAGTATGTCTTTGAAGTAAAGCAATGAAACAGAAGACCACAGATCTATTGGTAATATAGATTTGCTTTAACTGCTGAATAATTGTTAATTCAGAAAGTAAACATAAAGGGTGTAGAATCTTTCAAATTCATGAATATATTTTCATAGGCAGAAATGCCATGACCAAAAAAAAAAAATGTAGCAGGCTTGGTGAATTTTGTTGAATGCTTGATGAGTTTACAAATCTCTTATCTTAACACTTACTACAGTTTGAGACTGGTGAATAATTTGCAATGAATATTTCATCAGACACATGTTGCCTTCTTTTTGCAAACAGAATATCTGCAAACAGATTATAGTTTTCCAGATTAATTTGTTATTTGAATTTTTTTTTTAAAGTAACCATATAGATTAATCCAAAACCATTATCTGCAAATATTTGACAACTCAGTTAGGCTGGTTAGTTTCGATGATCCAGATAAGTCACAAGGTATTCTTTCTCTTCATGCACTGAAACAACAAGCATATACTTCTGGAAGAAATATTTACACATGCGAATACGATATTTAGTTTCAGTGAATACCCCGGCATGTGATAGGGAAGCATGTGTTCTATGACCATTTGTGCCAGTAAAAGGCAATCATTCAAATGTCTGTAGAAAGCAAACACAAAAGAGGATTGTGATTATCACATAGCCAACACAAAATACAATCTCATTTTTAAACATGAATTAACAATATGCTGTTGGTAGGGCAGATAAGTGACACTGAGGACACAAAGACAATGCCAGTGGCAAATATTTGCATACTATTTGTCTGTCTCCCCTTTTTGTAATTGTTTGATGCTCTCGGGTACCTTTTGTTAAGATGAAAAATAGTTCCTAGGTAGTAACAAACTAGGCCAATGACAGTAGCAACGGATATCCAATAGTCATCCTCAAAATTGATTTTGTTCTGCACTGTGCTGGCTAACCATTGTCCTTAGGGTTGCTTGAGGAGGTGGAAATCACTTCTCACTTTGTAATATACTTCTTCTATGACAAAGGCTAAAAGGAGCTGGGTCAGAGAAGCTGTTGTGGGTGCCTTAAATAAGTGGAGGATCCTTCTATCCAAAGAAATCGCCCGTAACTGGATCAAATCAATTTATAACCATTTAACCCATTAAGTATAAATTGAGTGTAATCCAGTTTAGAAACTGGCGTCCGTTTTCACAGAACAATAACACACTGAAACCTGTACAAGATTAGAAATTTCTCCCTGCCAGCCACATGCCAGCCACTTTTTCCAAGTAACTGATGCAAAATGGGCAATCCCCCTTATTGTCTTCTCTTTACGCAGACTGGCTTCTCACTCAGTCACACCTAACACCTAACAGCTAGTGTGTTTTGTCTGTCACAGAAATGGTGAACTCCACAAAGCATACTGTAATGCACCAGCTGTGCATAAGCAGAGATTAGGAAGACAGAGATACCACAATCAACTGTGCCTAAGTTTTATCTAGGCTTGTCAAAACTAGTTTTGCTAGTGCTGCTTTCCTACACATTATACTAAAAACATGTGACTTTTACATATGTTCAGTCCAGACAGAGAATAAAGGTATGATAATAGCAGGTACTAGTATTTACACATTTCAAAAATCCATTACAGACAGAAGAACAAGCGTCTTGATTTACAGAGGTATTTGAGGTACTGTCATTCAATTTTGGTGAATCGGGAATTAAGTACCTGACCTGTTTAGGCACTTAGGTAAATCTTACTAAACACCCATCTTCACCTCTAGGCAGCTAAATACCTCTGTATGTTTGATTTATAGCATTTAAAAGAGGTTGCTGAGGCTTTAACTCGACTCTGCCAGCATGTTAAAGACAGATCCTAGCCTGCATAAGACTCTGCAAAAAAGTTAGTTATGAAGCATAAGCTAACATGGGTTAGTGCCTTAAGTCTTTATCTCCAGGGGTTCTTGGAGGGTAGAAGAATTTGTCCCCTCAATAGTGGTGGCAAATCCATACTTCAGATTGTGCAGGAGAAAGAAACAGAAACCATAAAATCTTTTCTCAGCCACACCAAACCCAGTGATTCTCTTGCCTGTAACTGGATTCCACTATAAAGCATGTGGCTGAAGAAACCTCAGCCAAACTTGAGCATGTTATGCTTATTTGGGGATTTCTCATTAATGACTATTGTGCAGACCACCCAGCTGCATAGGCAAAGTGTGCAGATCTATTCCTGTGTATAGTGAAATAGCAGTCATTAGGACCACAAGAGAATAACGTTCTGCTTGCACTGACTACAATCCCAGTGAGTCCCTCATTCCCACTGGTAAAGAAAATGGCTTTCAATGAATTCCTTAAAAAGAAAAAAAAAAAAGAAAATTAAAAAAGCAGCTGCGGTGTGCACATGGCATAAGCAGTTTACTAAGGCATTACAGTACAGTGTCATGCAGGCTGTTAAAGAAAATCTGGTACTCTGGTGATAATGTGTATATTCATTCAGTATAAATGACTAAGTTCAAAAAACCATACAATGAATCATGGTTGCAAAGGCAGACTTGCTTTGATTAACTACACTGGTATAATGAAATCCAACAGAGCAATCACTGAAACATTTAGCTCCAAATGTAAATCTTCTTGAACTCTGAAAAAAGCATGTTAGGCAATGAGAGGTGGTATATAATACAGCCATATTTCATATAGTGAAAGTGGAAGCAGTTCTAAAGAAAAGGGAATGTTAAAAAGTTGTTAAGCTGTGTTTGGCAAGAATGAGTCATTCTGAATATGTCAATCATGATAATCCAACATACTTTTAATCTAAAGGTCAATAGAAGCAGTTTCTATAGTGGTACAATAGTTATGCCAAATATGAAAGCAAGCATTTATAAGACAATTTCAAGTATTAAGGCAGTACCATAATGTGTCTTGGAGAATTAGTCTCAGCTTTAAATTGAAGGGTATAGACTGATGAAGGTAAGAGAATTTTATTAAAAATGTACTGATATAACCCATGACACTTTCATTTCAGCAAGACTGCTGTGTTGAATTCCCATATCTCAGGCATGTCTTAACTGTACAGATGAAAGTTGTCTTTTCTACCAAGAGGCAGAACTTGCTCTGTCTACGCAAAACCTGGGATCTACTGTTAAATTACAGAGCATGAAAATTTTCTTATATGGTTGCTGGTCATGCAACTTGACACAAAGGTATGTATTTTTTCCCAGGAAGCACAACTGCCTAGGCACCATTGATGCTCATAGAAGATTACCTGCATGAGGGGAAATCTAGTCCTGGGGAATTCTCCTCAATACACACTTCAACTCAAACATCACAGGTTTGCCTTACATCATCATTTCCCTGCTCTTCTGTCGCTTTTTTCCCTGCAGTTGACTACAGTGATGGAGGACAGGTTTTCAACTGTCAGCGGAATTGTTATGAACACAAAATACAGAGCATGAACAAAAAAGCCCAGTCAAGCCAAGCAACTCTTGACTTTGTGCTGTCCAAACAATACAAGCAGAAGGACAATCTTTGCCTTCCACTGCTGCCTGCCCAGAGGATTCACTGGGGAGACTACAGAGTGTGGTAAAGAAATCTGCTGTCATAAGGAGGGAAACTAAGGTTGAGGGCAGCACTGCTGGTGTTGGGATGTAATCCACAAGGCTGTGTGTGGCCAGGGAGGGAGGACAGGCCACAGAAATGCAGAAACAGAGAAGCTTCTTAGTGGTTGTCTGGTACTTTTTCCTTTGTTAAGTGCAGGAAAGTTCCTCCAACCCTCTCTTCCAGATTTTACACCACCAAGTTAAAATACTTGGTCTGCCATAGAATAAATGTGCTCTTTTACATACAGATTACATATAGACTGTAGATTAGCTCATATAAAGAGATCTGTTGTTACCACTATGGACCATGGTCAGATGTGGTGTAAGTAGAAGCAATTTCCTCCAAATTATTGAAGATCTGCTGACTTACACTGGATCTGAGTAGGTACTACAGGATTCACCACTCCAATATTTAAACTGACATTGGGCTGATAGACTGAAAATGCTTACATAAAGCAGTTACACAGAACATTACAACAGTCACTATAAAATCCATACAGTAACCCTTGGTGTCTCAGAGTGCTTTTGTAGAATAGTACAGTACTTGCTTTAAAACAGGATTCATAACCTACACAAGAATTCCTCTTCAAAATCATCCAATTCGAAGAAGTGAAAGCCTGAATAAAAATGTGCTTTCATCAACAAAATACAGCATTTCATGCAACAAGCCATAACTGTCACAGTTGTGAAGACTACAAGTGAGTCAATTAATTTGAAGGTGGACGTGCATACTAACCTGTAAGATTCAATAGCCTTTGTGTTGGCCCAAAGGCCTTGACATAACATCAAAAGGAGGCCTCACACACTGAGTGGAGTATGAATTGAGACAGCGTGAAAATTTCTAACACCTTGCAGTGCTTAAGAGGAGATGAGACTCTGTCAAAAGAGGAAGGGAATCTTTTAGGGTTATTGTTTTCCTTAACTCTACATCATCCTTTTACAATGAAATATTAGAATGGACTCAAGGCGCAAAGAATATGTTTTAACCTGTTTACAAATCACAGTGGACTTCCAAGCCCTGGTGTCCCTAGATAGCCACTAAAATCCATACTCCAACACCAACATAAGTATCCTGATCAAAGTTGCTCCTTCACGTTGCCATCAATTTCTTTCAAAACTGTGAGCAGTAAAAGAAAAACATGCCGCTTAGTGCTGCTAAAATATTTTCATTTATGCCTGTAAACTTCTCATTGGGTTTTTCTTCTCATCAATTCTCCAAGTCAATAGGGAACTTGAGACTGAAGAGAACTAAACAGCTCTTTGATTTCCTCATCTTTTCTCCCAAGCCTCTGCAGAGAGAGTTGTACAACTTCGGGGTTTAAAAGGAGAAAAATGAGTTTCATTTGAAAATATCTTTTCCTTAGACAAATTTTGTAAAACAACACTGGCTACAGAATGATCTCTATCTATATGCAAAATTCAACCCCACCACTGATTGCAAAATATTATGGAAATTTAAACACAAATAGGTTTTTTGCACACTTGGAAGGCCAGATATTCTACACCATATGAAGTTTGTAGCTTTATATGGTATACACTCTGGAGGTCCACTCACAAGATGCAAGTTTCCTTGACCCCCACAAAACCCCCTCTATTTTGTGGGAGTGCTGTGTGCATGTGGAGCCTTCCCATGAGCAGGGAAATAGTGGGAACAGATTCCCCAGGACTCAGAAAATATGGCAATCAAGGAATCCTCCTTTCACAGGCTGAGTGACCTCCAGCTCTGCTCAACAAAATATTTTAGCGTGTTTATAACTAAGAGATTAAAGCACAGGTGTGAGTGCCCTGCATAATTAGGAAATACTATTAATGAGAACCCTAGGAAGATACGCTTCTTTTTGTTTCACTCAACTGTTTCTTCGGGCACGTGATTGTTATTTATTAGAAATCAAGCAAACCAACTCAGTCAGCCTGTCTTAACAACTTCATTAGTCTGTTTCTAAACACTAAAGGTTTTCTTCACCTGCCTCTGATCTGTATAAATGGCAGCATGTGATGAAACTGAACTGCCTACAAACTAGAGATAAGAGTTATTTGGAACACACATCATGGGCTTGCCTATTTTTTTTCCTCCGGCATGGCACACTGGGGAAAGCTGGGAGTACACAAAGGGGGTCTGCCCTGCACCTCCTGCAGTAGTGAGTCCTGCGGAGACCTCTCCTGGCAGACCTCAGAAAGTCAGGCCTACCTCACTCCTCACCTTGGCCACGGCGAGCCTTTGCAAACTAACTCTTCTGCTTCTGGAACAACAGATGAACATGAAAACCTCTTTTCTATTTTTTTTTTTTTTTTTTTTTAAATCCCTTTTCCCCCTGGCTCTCTTACGCAGCTAGTTCTGCAAAATCCCGATGGTTGCTTTAGTTTTGATGGTAGTTGCCAGTAATGGACATCTCTAGATTGCAAGTTGCCATAAATTAGATGCTGCGGTGTGGGGTAGGTGGATTACACCTATTATACTTTCTTTGACATGTACCCCGACCACTGAACAGTGACAATGTGTCGACATTCAAAAATTAAAAGAAATACATTAAGAAGTTTAGATCAGAGGATTGCAGCAGTATCGAGGTAGAGCACAGTCAAATGAATTACTGCTTTCCCGGTTTATAGTGACAGCAGATTAAAGCAGTGGGAAAAAAAAAATCCCCAACAGGGTAACATATCTGTGATAAACCTCCAAGAGCCCCAATGGTGGAATAATCTCAGATCAGGCACCAATTTATGGGGTAAGTTTGAGAAGCCTTAGAATCTGTAATAGGGGAAAATATCAGCATGAGAAAGATTTAAGTAGGTAACACTGTCTTCTGCCAGTATTACTGCTGTGTGCATGTCCCTCAGGTCCCTTGAGTGATTATGCCAATATCTGCAGCATTAGGATTGGACACCTATTAATCAGGATGAGCAAACGTTCACATCTCTTCTGTGAAAAATCATGAACTGGGGGACTAAATACAGGCAAACAGATCCAATAACTTTATCCTTACAACAGAGTGACATAAGCAAATATAAATCCCACTAGTGGTATTATAACGCCTGCTAAGCTAATTGAGAGCGTATTCGTTTCTTCAACTAAATAAATTACTGTTGCAATTATATGACCCAAAGGTCATCTCCTTTAGGAGATGCCTAGTACTTGAATCAACTATTCAACTCTTCACAGTAAGTGGCCTCAGCCAATCAATGCCAAATAAATACTGCTGAAATATGCATTTAATTATCCTAACACTTTAGCTTCTAAAACCTTTTCCTTGCCAGCAGTTTTTTTGTTTCCTAATTTATTCTGGAAGGGTGAGAGATTTCTGAGTCTAGTCTGAGCCGACTCTGTAGACTCTAGTCCCAAAAGGCATCACAGCCAACCCTCACAGACAAAACTGGTTACAAACAGACAATTTCTTTGATGTGATGGAGCAACAATTTTTTACCCGTGTTCTTTATTTTGTTGATTGCAAAAAGCAAACACAGTCGGCTAACTTTTATGGAGTTTCAAAAGTATGTCCCTCCAATCTGCTTTGCCAGGTCAGCTGAGGACAAAATGCCTCCTCTAATGAAGAATATGTGTTTTACCAAACTCAGAGTTACTACTGCTGAATTAAAACTGACATGTAAAATGTCAGTGAGCTCACTACAAATTGCTGTATTTTAGAAATGATGTAGTTCAGTTTACACATCAACTAAAGCCTGCTACAAACACATTGAAATATACATTCTTCTAAAGCTAAAAGCTGCTTTCTATCCTCCTGACTTGCTAAGATTAATCCTAATGAATCTAGATATTGTAAATCCTATTGCCCATACCTATAAACTCAGCTTAAATCCTCTGCATAGGAATTGTGGGGGACTCCTGAGCTGGAGCACATCTTCCCTTGGGGAACACACAGTAAGTTATAATTTAGGTTACTCACATTATGTATTAGTCCCTAGAAGTAAGAAAACTCCAAACCACTCTGCAGCAAATCGGAATAGAATTAAATTTGCCATTTACTAGAAGCAGTGTAAATAAGAGAACAACTTGGTCCTGTGTACAAAATAATTCCTGCATAACTAAAAATGACTGTCTTTTATTCTTGTACCGTTTTTTTGATTTTGCCTGGCTTTCCATGTAAATAAACAAACATATCCAAATTGCTGTATAAAAAACTCTCTCATTTTGCAATTATTTGGAATCTAATTTTCATGAATATTAATTATTTTAAAGAGGAAAATAAAAGTGATGACACCCTGAGGGCTAGTAGACTTCATACCTTCAGAAAAAAACCACGTTTCATTAATTTTTAAACAAGAGACAGTCATTATTATGCTTTCTGTGAGAAGACTGACTTTTTTGTAAATGATGACCATAATTAAGCCTCTCATAATGAACGTTGCTATTACTAAACAGAACAATTTATATAATGTCTCCACTCTAGGAGACTTTGCTTTTTTATTGAGGAGAAAAATCAGATAATGACTGAGATTATATTATAATACTATTATTTTTAAGGATATTGCACAAAACATATATAGACTATATTAATCTTTAAGCAAAACTTAATCAGACTGTGGCTGTTTAGCCAGAAAAAGAACTGAAGGATTTGTCATGACTCTAATGCAATGTTGATGTTTCTCCTAGTTCTAGAGAAATGTACAAATTAAGTTATACCCAAGTGACATTTTTAAACAGTGTAAAACATTTCCATGTTGTTCATGTACTTAATCTAGGGCTGGCAGAGCTCTGTATAGACAAAAATTTTCTGAATCTGTTACTAGCCAAATAAGGATTTTCTTGACAATTACTTGCAGTTCTATGAAACCTTTTCTTCAACTGCAAATACAGGCTATTTTCATCTTTACCTGTGGAGATCTTTGGAGATGGCCTGGTCTGGAAGTCAAACATGCATTTGTTATCAAAGAAAGGTATTTAGTCCATACAGGCTCTTGTTTTTCCAAGCAGAGGAAAAAAAAAGAAGTGTCTTAAATGACCACTTTCAAAACTTGAATTCTAAACTCCAACACCTGAGACTTCATGGGAGAAGGTACTTAGAGGATGCAAATAGTTTACTTCTAATATTTCTTGAATATTTTCTACTGGGTTCAGAATTGCTTCTGAAATAAAAAGAGAGAAATTTTGCCGAGTTTAAGTACAGTTCAGCCAATGACAGTTCCTGGGAAAATGATGATTTATCCACAATTCATACATGTGACACATTCTCTTGTTGTTTCTCTGATGAAATATGTGACTGCATACTCCTATGTATACTGTGAACTATGTTGCAGAATTACACAAATGTAGGGGGTTTTAGTAGTGCCTAAGTGACTTTGGAACAGCAGTGTTTCTCATATTGCAAGGAATCTATCCTCCTAACTTATCTTAAGGGTAAGGATTTTGGAAATCCTGCTGAAGATGTTTTTACTGCAGTTCTATGATTTTTTTCTACTGCAATTTTAGTAAAGAGCAAGACTATTATCAAGACTGTTTTGAAGAACAAAGCAGTGTGATTTGGGGAGGACCTTCTGGTACATGGATTTGATTCAAAATGGCATTTTAAAGTTATATCCCAGGCCTGCTGAGCTTTTGGTCAAGCTGTGCAAGTCAGATTATGTTCTGTGGCATCAGGAAGTCAGAGAGGACAGAGGAGAAGGCTTCCCGTTATCTCCAGAGGGCTTTCCATCATTTGCAGGTTAAATGTATGTCTTATGATGACAATTAAAAAACTGGAGGTGGCCAGGCATTTTCTGTCTAACTGGCTCTTTGCAGGTGACAGAAAACAGGCTCAATAACTGTCCATAGCAAAAAACCCCAGAAGTTACCATAGAAAGAGGAGAGATTCTCTGTTTTCAAATGAGAAAAATTAGAACAGAATGTTTTGTTTCAGGCCAGCTCAGCCCAAATCAAAGTCATGATCTGACAAACTGAAAAGAAGCTTTTCATTTCACATCAGTTTGACATTAATCAAAGTCTGTCTGAAGTGGTGTTTCGTGCCGTGCGATTCGTCGTGCTTTGTGCTGGGGACCTGAAAGCATGTTTCAGCTGCCAAATCCAAGTACATATCCTAGCCCTGTCCTAATAAAGCCTGGCTGCACATCATCCACCTCCCACTTTTTTCCCCTCTTCTTTGCTGTGCTCTCTCTAGGAAAGAAATCAGGCTCATGGAGAGAAAACTGTCACGCAAACCCATCAGTCTTGTCATCTTGCCAGCTGTGGGAACAGGACTGGGCTATGGAGAAAATGTGCCCTTTAGTCAGAGCCATAAGCCACCAGCTGAGCAGTGCTTTACTTTGTTCTATCTGCATTAGACTAAAAGGATCTCTTTGGGAAACAGGATCATTTTCATTATACCAGAATATGGCCTACTTGTTTACAAAGGATAGTATTCTGGTGTTCATTTCTTAACCTGTAAGTAACTTTGAAGAAGTTGTAGTCCTGCTGTGGGACAGGAGGTTCATGAACTGTATCATGACAGAAATCCAGGCTTTATCATCTCCTAATCTATCTTGATGTATTTTGCATGTTAACTGCTGAATTCATAACACATCTTTACCATACCTAAAGCATTTTTAAAGTCAAATCGCTAATTCAAAAAAACAGTTCCCTACAACTAGAAAAATAGTTTCTGCTACAAGATATTTGGATATGTAAACCCAAACACTAAAGACAAAATCTGAAAAGAGATGAACTGGCATTGCTGGCAACACATTTTTGCATTATCCGTGTTTGCATAAAAACAAACACACAGCTAGAATACAAGATTTTTCTTGAAAAATATTTTCTAAAAATATTTTGCGTTTTGCGTAACAGGCATAATTTTACAGGGAGTCTGAGGAGGCTGCCACTAGCATCCCCTGTTATGGATCACGCACACCAAGTTACTTGAATGAAGATGAACATGCAGCCTCACAGGCCCTGAATCCTGCTTGTGGCTGCATTTTTGTACATGTTTCCTGATCAACTTTGGTCCAACTCAACAGACCCTGCTTGTCTCCAGCAAGATAAAATAAGTTAAACATCTTTTATTATCACCTAGACACATCCAAAATATACTCTTGTGTGTATTATAGAATTATGAGAATGTGTGACAGTATTTTAGGTGAAAAAAAAGATCTAACATGCATTATATATCATGCTGAATACTTTCTGCTCCTTGCCAATGAAATACGAGCACTCTTTGCAGGAGCTGTCCTCTGTTAGGATTTAAAGCAGAGAGCTATAGCCCAGACAGGCTGTAGACTGTTTGCTTCCATATAGGAAACAAACTTGTGCCACAACAGGTTAGGGCCTCTGCTGAGGGTTATAGTGTTAACAGAGGCAGGCTAGCTGTCAGCACAGGTTGAAAATACAGCAAACACAGGCAAAAAATCTCTGTGTCAGGGCCATGTACCTTCGACTCAAGTTCTGTATCGATGGGCTGAAGCATGGCTTTCACAGGAAAGTAGGATGCCCTAAGAAGTCCTCTTATCCCTCTGGCAATTAGGAAGCAGAAAAGTAGAGAAGAGCCCCTCCAGGATTATCTTTTCTGAAGGGATGGATAGAGAGAACTGAGAGGGTTTCCGACAACAGGAGGTCCAGCTGGGCGAGGTCTGCATGAGCGGTGTGCTCAGTGTGTGGTGCTTATCCTGAACTGGGGACAAAGAACGAAATGCAGAATGACTCCTGTCTCCACTGCCCCTTTTTTAGGACTGATGGCAAAGTCATGATTTTCCCCTTTGCTGTTTCATAATAGTTCTGCCTAGGAAACTGAAGGTGGTTCATTTGAAAAGGCAGAGGGCATGATATAAGTAAGAATGAGCTGCTGTAATCAGACAAAGAACCCTTGGCAGAGTTTTTTTCAGTGGGAAGATGGGAGCCTTTGTAATTTGCAGAACACGATGTTCTGGAGGTAGTTCAGAGCAAGAAAAAAAAGGTTTTAAAATTTGGCTACACTGATTAAAAATTAAATAAAAAGCTAGGACAGACATAAGGACCTAAAGCAAAAGTGTGCCTTCCTTGTATTCAACCAGAAGTGCTCAGCAACCTTTTTTACACTCGCTAGGTGTGATTGTCACATTAGTAATAGCTCAACAGAAACATTTAGAATGAAATAAAAGACAAGAAAAAACATCTTTTTATAGTCTTATTATGGACAGTACACTCAGGAACAGTGTTAAGACCATGATTGTTCATGGCTTGAAAACCAGGACATGTATGCTTGGAGCAGTCTCTCTCTATTTTTATGGAACAAAAGCCTATATAAAAGTTGTGATCATCTTCTGCTGTATTTTTTCTGGTGACATCACAATGATTCACTCTACGGCATTAACTCTGGAGGAAAGTAGTCGTTGCTGAATTTCTAGTATTTTTGTGATTCTGGAAGATGTTTCTTTGGTCACGGAATAGCAATGAGATTTTACTTGCATGCAAAACCCAGCAAGTTTTTGAAAAACCTTTAATACAAAAATCAACGACCAGTGTTCTGCTGTCCTGGTATGGATATATTGTGCTACCCTAAAAGAACTGTCTGAACCACTTCTAACGGGCATGCACTAGAAGTTCAATATAGGAATAACAAAAAGTTATATTCAATGCTACAAGAATACAAAGATCAAATGGAGGCATCCCAAAATGAACGAAAACACTGGTGGCCAAGAGACTGAAAATGCTGCCTGTCATAGCAGATGATCTGAGTCGAATGACATTATTTTGGAAAAACTTTACAGACTCAATTACATTTCACAGTTGATAATGTTGACATTGTTGTGACAGCCCACGCTGAACAGAACAACAAATTGGTATTAGAAAGCTGATGGTTCTAGGAGAAAATGCCAAATTTAATGTTCAAATTACTTTTGCAAGGAAGAAACTGAATGTTCTTGCTTCATACCACCTGAGTAGCTGGGCTTTGCTTCGGGGCACAAATGGTGTGGATGAAAACTGCAGTTCCAAACTGTGTAAGGCTCTGTATGAAGGTTCCCCTGAAAAAGGTCCAAGATTCAAGGCTCAGGGCAAACTGACAAAAACCTACTGTCCTCTTTACCTCCTACTCTTTCTTGCTGTTACCCTCAAATCCTCCCACAAAACTGTGTTTGAGGGCATCAACTCAGCATCAAATATGATGAAATATTTAATTAGCAAAAGAGCTTCTCAGTGGAAAAATGCCCAATACTCACAAGATCTTTCAAAGAGTGTAGTGGTTTCAGCTGTACTTTCCACCAAATAAGTTGCTCAGGTTTGATACAGAATTTCTGATTAAAAAAATCAGGGAGCTATCCATGATTTAATGTACACCTCCAAATCAAATAGGAGGGATTTAGAGCTAATAATACACACAGCAACAGCCAGCCTGAGAGTTCTGGGTATCACCATCGTCTTATACTCATGTGGTTACAGAGGATGTGTTCTGCAGCCTAGTGTCAAGGAAAATCTGGGAGATAAAGGGTACAAGCACAAGTTCTGTTTGTTCAATAAAATCCTTTGTGGCTTTGGGCTACTTTTCCCTGAAATAAACAGACCACTTGCCAAAGATGCTAGTGTTACACTGGTAAAGAACAGAAGGTACTGCTACTGTCTCAGTAAGATGCACAGGAGGGAAAATTGTTTCCAGCCCAGTTTACTTGCAATGTTTTCCATAGGTTGCAAGCTTCACTTTTTCTTAGCTATTCAGACTTATCCCTTAGCTAAAAGGTGTGTGGGGATTTGTAAAGACATCAGGGGTGAACAACACTAAACAAAAAGATGATGAACACTTTAAAACTAATAGCAAAAGAAGAGCCAGGAACCTTCCAGTAGCAAAGCCACACCACTAGACAAAAGTAGCTAGAAAACCTAACCTTTAACATGACTGAAGATAAAATAAACTGATGTGGGTTTAGCTTTTTTCTTTGTTTCTGATGAGAAGGTGCAAAATGCCAAGAGTGTCAAAATTTACTTCGAATTCTTACAACATAGAGGGAGGTATAATAGTTTTTAAAACCTATGCTTTCCAAAAAATGGGCTTTCATTTCAAATGCCTGTGTTGCTATGCAGGCTACAAAGTGCACTTTGTCAAATAGCAGGATTATTATCTTTTGCCAGGTTGGAAAGTCCTTCATATAGAACCTACCTATTTAAGCTGTGATATCAGAAGATCCCAAACAACAGCTAATATCCAAAGACAAGAGGAAAACCCACCAGATGACTTTCTGGCTGAGTAGAGGGATTGTTTTGAGAAATGAGAATTACTGCTAGCCCTGGACCTGAATGCCTCACTGATGTAGCACTTCCAGCAGCCTCCTCCCAGGGAGTCTCCACTAGCTCAAAGGGGAGCAAATGCCAGAAGCAATGGCCAGAGGGAAAGGCATAGGGAATTACAAACTGCAAGGCTTGCTATGGAGCAAACTACCTTCTTCTCTCCCAGCCCCCAATATCTCTTCTTAATGTCTAAATTCTCACCACTGACTTCTTAGTGTTTGAGGGTTTTTTTTGGTTTGGTTGGTTGGTTTTGGTTTTTTTCTGGATCAGAGGTTATTGCAAAGCCTTTCCTGACAATTCTGTCTCTCTCCCTTCCCCCCCCCCCCCCCCCCCCCCCCCCCCCCCCCCCCCTCCC
>VZSF01009214.1:463499-528990 GCA_013398295.1 Chionis minor | reverse complement strand
GTTTGTCCCCCCCCCCCCCCCCCCCCCCCCCCCCCCACCTTTCCTCCTCTTTCCTCATTCAAACTTTCCTTTCTCAAATTCATCCTCATGCTCACTGGAAGGGGAAGGAGGAGGGCTGACTATTCCCAGGCTGGTGCCTTTCATTTGACGCTGGTGGAGGTTGGTTGGTAAGCCATAGCCCCAGGACTCCATCTCACTGCCTAGGAAGTGCAGGCTGTGTGTAAGGTAAGGCAAAAGATACTGTGAAAAGCACCAGAAAAATGCCTTCTTGACCTCTGACTTCTTCCTTTTACCATTTCGTGCTTTTCCTCTACCCCTTTTTTTCAGCTACGTAATGTAGAAGTGTATTACCTACTTTAAGCCACGGGAAATGGAGTGTAAAGAGTCAGAGACCCAGGTGTGGCTCCAGATGCAGTCTGTGTATACAAGAGCCCTGGGTGTATGAGCCAAGCTTGCCTCCCCTCTCCTGCCCAACATCATCTAAGGGCTGAGCTGGGGTGGGAAAGAGGGGAGGGAGATGATGAGTAATCACTTTTATGGAGGCGACGATGTGCTGCCCCTTCCCACAGGAGCCCCTATGCATGGAGAGGAATATTCACACCATGGAAGTGGGTGTCCATGGGAAAGGCTAGGCCAGCGGCTGGGGAGGGGTCTAGGAACACCAGGACCTGGGGCACAGGGTCATGCAGGGAGTTTTGACCAAAAGGTCTAAAAGGCAAGGAGGCAGTGAGGGGGTTTGGGTGTCCATGGTGGAAGCCAGGTATGGGATTTGGGAATGGAAAAGTGTGCAGGTCTCTGAGGTCACCTTTGCTACAGCCATATTTATTCCAAGGGGAAACAGAAATACTGAAGAGGGTGTGGGGGCTGGGCTTTGGACTAGACCGGAAGTTGAAAGTAAATGAGTGAAGAAAGGATACTTCTGGAGAAAAATATGAAAGTTTGAGAATTAGAATAACTGCCTCATTACTGGGGGAAGGAGGGAAAGGAAGCAGAGGTAAAATTGTAGCTTTCTCCTTCGACCCTTACAAACAAGTTTGTTGGAGGTCAAAGGGAATAGCAGAGAATATTTTTCACTGAATAGCCTCAGACACTTCCTTTGCTGTCTTTTATCCCTCCAAGCATTAAAAGAAGAAAAGATAGACCAAACAAGCATTTAGAATCATAGAATCATGGAATACCTCAAGTTAGAGGGGACCCATAATGATCATTGAGTCCAACTCCTTGCTCCTCGCAGGACTACCTAAAACTAAACCACATGACTTATTCATTTAATACTTGCTAATGAAGCTTCAGAAATCCCAGCAATTAGCCTGGTAGTGATCATAAACATACATAACTCTCAGCTTTCCAAGGTCCAAGTGTGCAAAACAAGATGTGTAAAAAACTTTGATGGGGACAAGATTGAAACATACTTTGCACTAAGAAGTGTGGAGTTATAGCTGAAGACATCAAAGACTGCCCTTCATTTTAGAGGCTAAAAGCTACGAGATGAAGTACAGCTTCATCTGTATTGTACTGTACTGAAGTACAGTAAAAGCTTTGTGTTATGAAGTACATAATAAATAAATTATTTAAATCTTAAATACAAACTAGTTGTATGTTAAAAAAAACAATGGCAGACAAAATTATCCATTGAGGAATGTTACAATATTGTTAGAATTATATCTCTAGTGCAAATTGCTCTCCAAAATTAGTCTTGCATTTAATTTACTTTAAAAGCATTTAAAAAATAAAGAGAGGGACTATAAAACTTGTGTGTCAGTGGCCTATAAAATAAATGTGGGGTTTTTTTTATTCAGGCAGGCTTGCATTTTCCGGTTGGTGTCATTTTAAATGTTATTTTTCTACACACTAAGTTAACATCACAGTCAAGCCAATAGATGCACATCCTTCAGGAGAACGCTTACCCCCTTCATAAGAGAAGTTAACTATGAAGAGAATCCAATGCTGATGTTAAATTAAGGCTTCATCCACTGAGTGTTCAATTGCTGAGTAAATATGCAATAGGCATACGCTTTGAATACCGAAGCAGTGAATTGCTTCCTAAGGTGAGATACTTCTGTGCTCTTTCTATTAGCATATTGTTGCTTGGTTTTGTATATTCTGCTACCTCAAGCTCTTTTCCAAAGTATTTCATAAGAAGCTCAAAAGACCTGGGTTTTATATAGAACCTTTTAATGAAGAAATAACTTTAAACTCTCCTGACAGATATTTCAGGAACTACTTTTGGAAAAGTCCTCTTAGATAAAATATGCTAAAGACACTCTCCAAAATTGCAGAAACATCAATGGATGAAGAAATAGCTCACAGTGTCAGCAATTTTCAGTGTACCAGACAGAAAATTATAAAGAGAGGTCTGCAGACACAGCCCAATACAATGCTAAGGAAACTCCATGTGCCAAGTCATTAGTCTACACTCCAGCAAAACTAACTGCCTCAGGAAAAACAGGACTGAAGGCTTGGATCCATGTCATGATTAGGTGCTGTGGTTCTGAAACAGTGGTACTTGCATTGCTTGTGATGCACAAATACTTCTTTATTAATTCACAGAATGATATGTGTAGGAGAAAAAAAAAAACAAAAAAACAAAAAACCAAACAAATCAACAACAGCAGAGAGTTTGGTGTTAGGAAAGGAGCAATTTTACCAGCTTCTCCTATTAGAATTCTGTCAGACTAGAGGAAAAAGGCCATTTAGACACACACAAAAAAAAAAGTAACCTCACTATTGAATTTGGTGCTGAAAATAAACAAAAAGGGACAGTAGTGTATGTGAAGTGTTTATTAAACTAATATTAGACATAGTTTATTATTTTATCGTTTATTATGAAATATAGCATACTATTCATTTGTTAAAGCTAATGTTTTGTGTGGCACTGTAGCATTCTGAACCAATTGCAGCTTTCAGGTTTCAGTCTGGACCTGTTTAAAAACTTACACCACGATCATGACATAAATAGACAGAAACCTTCAGTCAAAACCCTGGGCTTTACTTCAAAATTTCCTGAATCTTTGGGGGCCAAATACCAGACTATCCCTTCAAATAGCCACAATAGAGAGGGCTGACAAAGTATGAAACATCTGATAGAAAAATGTATTCCAAAAACATGATTATGTAGTTCAAATAAGTAAGGACAAGTATTACTTCCTTTTCTCCCTTCCTTCCTCTCTTCCTTCCTTCATTGCCTTTCCTTCTTTCCTTCTTTTCTTCTTTTCTTCTTTCCTTCTCTCTCTCTTTCTCTCTTTCTGTTTCTTTCTGTCTGTCTTTCCAAAGGAAGGAAGGAAGGAAGAAAACAATTCATAAGAAGACAGGAAATGAAGGTATGAAGAGGGCATGAAAAAAAATATATGCTGTCTCTGTAGTTGTTGCCTATGATTTAGATAAAAAAAAGCCACACATGTCCTCAAGAAAGAAGCCAGATGAATTCAATTTGAAGTCACCAAAATGTTTCAGGCTCTTCTGCAAAAATGTGATCTGATTCTGCTGACTTCTGTTTTCCTAAAAGTTATGCAGGTAAAGACCTACGCTATTGGAGGAGCTGAGTCAGTATGAAACTTAGGCAGAGAAAATTAGGCTTGCTTTCCATTCTTATACAACAACAGGATAGACAATTTTATTTACGGCAGCTCTCTTTCTTGATATAACACAGCAGATTCTGCCCCTGGTTGCACAGACAGATCTATACTGCTTACAGCAAGCTTATTTAGTGAATGAATTTGACCCAATGTTTTCAGCTCTGTTTTCACTTACCTTACAGAAAAAAACCCTCCTTCTGAATTGTATGAGTAACTGTTCATTCATTTTCCTTATTCTGCTCTTGAGATAACTTGTTAAATATATCCTGTCTTTATATATTTTATAGTGTCTTCATGTTTAAATGCTGATTTTGTGAACATCTGTTTCAATCACAGTTGAAAACCCATTACTTTTATGAGCCTTACATATTTTAGATAGATTTACTGTTGACCTTTGTTGCGAAATTGAATGTTTTTGTTGTTACTAACATTTCTATAATTGATATTGTTGTTAGTGCCACCAGGGTACTTCCTTTAAATGAAATACTTTGTCTTGGCTGATAATCTTGCTTAACCATACTAAAGCAGATAAATATTATTTAAACCTTCTTGGCTTTGAAACAAAAAGTATCATTAAACTCTTCAGTACTAGACAACTATAAATTGCCACTCAATTCAAATACACCACTGGCATAGTTTTAAGTTTCTTATTTTCTTGTTTCATGTTGCTTCCTCACTTTCACTTGCTATCAAATAATAAAAATCAGACAATTATGCTGTTTAAGTAACTGCTATGTGACTGCTGAGAAATCCAACACTTAGTCTAAGATGAATGAGGAATTGTTTTCTATCCCCTGAAAAAAAAAAAAATGCTTTCTGGTACAGAAAAGCAGTATGGATGAATTTGATCTCCAGTGTGCAGAGAAATTGCCTGAATCAGAGAAAGTGTCTATTAAAAAGTTTTGCTCCATGGCATATACAGCCTGGCATACTGACTGTGGGGCACTCTTTAGTTTTCTCTAAAGCACAAACTATTCTTACTAGGCTTGCATCAGCCATTTTGTTGTAAATCCAGGTTCAAGTTCATAGCTTCAGTGAAACAGTATGAGTCATTGACAATTTTCACCTTGAGGCTGAGTTCCACTCAGTCATCCTTAAAGAGAGCGTAAACTAAATGTCCAGTGAAAGTGGAGAATATTTTAAAGCCCTCAATTTAACGAGTATGTGGGATGAATTCCCTTTGCATCCTGCAGCAGGCAATCCCAGTTTAACACATGGGCTACTGCATCCCTTTGGTGGTCAGTGGAGACGGCCCTGTTTAAATCATGTCAGACAATAGGGAGCACATGCCAGCCTGGTGAATAATAGGGTCCCCTTTAATCAACTGCCTCTTCCTTCCTTTTTCTTTCAGTAAATCTATAAGCAGAATCACATCACAGGGATGAGACGAAAGAGCCAGAGGGCTCTTATAACAACTTCATATTGTTAGAGTTACCTAATACTTCTGACTATAAAGTCATGTTAATAATTTTGTCCAACTTTGGGCTGAAGTTCTACCTTTCCATTAACCACCTCATGACAAATTCACTGGCAAGCAAGTTTAGACAAAACGCTTTGGGTGTTGCTGAAAAAGTATCTTGCTTCTGTTAAAAATACCAGCAATTCTTATTTTAAGAAACTCTGAAACACTGATGCTTTGAGACAAATACGTGAATTATGGCAGGTGGAAGTGTCTGCACTGAAAACACACTTTCTAGCATCTGCAGAGAAATTTATCTAACATACCTAGTCAACATATAAACCTTTGAAAATTTATGTTAAATGTGCACAGAAGAGACTTTTTTCAATATCAGAAGTTAAGATTCCCAAAACCTGGGGATGCTTAAGGCATTTACCATTTACTCAGAATGCTTAAGGCTCTCACAGCTCAATCTCCTAAGGCTAAGAAACACAGTCAAGGAAAATAGAGATGGAGACTTCATGGAGAGCTATGGAAAGGGAGCTGGCCAGGATGGAACAGAAGGGACATCAACAGTACGGATGAGAAAAGAGTTTTTGGGAAAAAAAATGCAAGACCGTCATTAGAGATCATTTGGAGAAAAAGACTGTGACTAAAACAGTGAGTATGGTGGGCGACCGCAGGTCTGCAATGGAGAGGATCATCCACAGGATTTGAGAGAAACTAGGCCATGAAGCAGAGTGTGATGGTGACAGTTAAGTGCCAGGCCTGAAAGAAACAAGCTGGATTGGCTGTGACAGGACTCAAGGAGGGCGGCTGCAGAAGAAACTGTGTCCGCTCACACTCTCTGAAGCCCAAAACAGACCCAACATACCCTTGCTGCCACCAAGTGCAAACAGACATGATGGATATTGCTGCTGCTATGCTCCAGTGATGTAGGTCCAGGGAAGCAACGCCCATCATGCCTCCCTTTGACACCATGTGACTGAAAGAGCAGAGGAATCAACGCTTTAGGATGCTATTTAAAACTTCAGAAAACTGCATAAAAAGTACTCCCTTAAAGAGTAATTGAGGGATTATGGGCACTCAGAAGTAAAGAAATACCCATATTAAGATTACCAGAGTAATTTCAATTTAAGTCAGTCAAGCGTAGTTATTAAATGACCATACATGCGTTTTTACCTCATTGTCACTCAGTACAAAGAAAAAACTTAATCTGGGCATATCACTTAAGTTAGCAAGTAAGAGAGGGGATGTTGATCAGACCTCTGTCTCACCTGTTGCAGGAGTTTGAAAGTACTACTGAATGGAGAATAAGGCTAGTGGAAGACTAAGGACAGCTCTAGCTCTGAAAACTGTGCTTTGGCAATACCTATATTTCCAACGTGTCCTGTCACTGCTGCAGCATCTTTGCTGTTCCAGACAAGTCATAAACCAAAGTTTTCATAGGCAGCTGCTAATAGTGCATTTGTGTTTCATGGGTCATAAGGGCAGCCAAGGATCATAAGAAATTCAGCAGATACCTTGTCCCACAGCTTTCCTATCTACTTGCTCTGCAGAGTTTCTTAACATTGCATTGATTGTTCCTATTTATTGTCATAATTAAAAGTTTAAGATTATTTAAAAGCAAACTGAAATCTTTTGCAGTTATGTAAAGTTATGTACAGTTATGCTTCTGCAAGGAGCGGGGAGTGGGACTCAATGATCCTTATGAGTCCCTTCCAACTCAACATACTCTACGATTCTGTGATTCTACGAATAAGCTGCAAAGTGCTAAGCATTCACAGATGTGAATGAGGTCAGTGATTTAGTGCTGTGAATCTATGAGATTATAGAAAATGTTAATTATGCTGAAAAAGTTAGCCAGATATCTCTAAATGGGATATCTAAAATAAGTGCACACTTTATAACAGGATTCTCATTCCTCAGTTGTACAACTTGGTTATGTTGATAACGTTTCCAAATGAGGAAATCAGAAGTAAAGCCTGGACACCTACACCCTTTAGGCCATTTTGAAACAATCAGCATATAAGTGGTTGGCCTGGTGGTGTAGAAAGTTTTGCTGTGATTATTTCAAAAGGTAAGTCTTCAAAAATATAAAAGTCTGCAGGGTCCTTATCTCTACAGCCAAAACTTGTCTAATTACGTGGTGTAGTTTTTTCAACTGCCTCAAATTATACTGTATGGGTAAAGCCACAGTCAATTATCAGTGTTTTACATAAGCAATTGCTGCACTTGCCATCACAAATGGGAGTGAGCAGGTCCAGAAACAGAAGTGTCAGACATATCGCTCCAGTAAACCAAGGTTCCTTTTTTACAAATACTTTGAAAATTTTTGATTCTCTGGGATCAAGCTTGAGAAATGCTGAACAGATGCTGCTGTAGAATAGCATGTAATTCAAGCCTACAAGTCACTTTGCATCCTTACAATGAAATATATGCCCTGAAAGAATTTTCTCTCACTTCTTGAAATTGTATGAGAACTTATTTTTGAAACAAACAAACCAAATGAAACCCACTATGCTACCAAGAGCTTCTTGCTCAGGGAAGGCACTGGAACTGTAGCAGAGCTCTACCAGTATGGAGTTCTTTGCTGCACCTGAATATATTGGCACATCGTAAAGTATTCTGCTGATTAATTCTGCCTGCAAGCAGGATTTCTTTTTAAGCTACCTACAAATGTCTTCATTTCTTCAACTCATTTTTCTGTTAGAAAAAGACAACAAAGCTTTTGTATCATATGCATCAATCTGAATTTTACTGCTTTAGTTTTATTAAGTCAAAATATATTACTGTTAGAAGGAGTTCCTTTACACTTTCAAGTAATGGCAGAACTGTTTACCTGCAATAATGGTAACAGTAGAGAGAAAACACATGCAGGCACTATCTAGTTAATACCGCAGTGATGAAGCTGCTTGTCTGACCAATACACCAATATAGCTTTAAGAAATGAAACTAGGACTAGCAGCCATATCGCCCTTTAAAGACACACACACACACAAAAGAAAACAGGAAAAGATAATACCCATCTGCCTCCAGTAGTTTCAGTAGATTGGGTGTTCAACACCTGAATGAAATGCCTGCATAGAGCTCTGCATAGGCAAGCCCTACCTGATCACACTGGTGATCATCAGTATGGCTGAACAACCACTATTTTTCACTGATAACTTCATTATGGATTTCAGTGGGGCACAGTAATTTTCTTATAGTGATTTCTCTATAAATACTCATGATAGGACTTTTTTACAAATCAGTTGACTTACAGAAAGCTCTTTCTAGCTTGAAGGATAAAAGTTGCTGCAGCTTTTCAATTAAATAACGGTACAATTCTTCATGGAGGAAGAGGGAAGGGATGCCATCCAGAGGGACCTGGACAGGCTTGAGAGGTGGGTTAATGCAAATGGCATGAAGTTCAACCAAGCCAAGTGCAGAGTCCTACACCTGGGACGTGGCAATCCCAGGCATAAATACAAGCTGGGCAGAGAATGGCTGGAGAGCAGCCCTGAGGAGAAGGACTTGGGAGTGCTCATGGATGAGAAGCTCAACATGAGCCGGCAGTGCGTGCTGGCAGCCCAGAAAGCCAACCATACCCTGGGTTGCATCAAAAGAAGCGTGGCCAGCAGGGCACGGGAGGTGATTCTCCCCCTCTACTCTGCGCTTGTGAGACCCCATCTGGAGTACTGTGTCCAGCTCTGGAGTCCTCAACATAGAAAGGACATCGAACTGTTGGAACAGGTCCAGCGAGGGCCACTAAGATGATTAGAGGGATGGAGCACCTCTCCTATGAGGATAGGCTGAGAGAGCTGGGGCTGTTCAGCCTGGAGAAGAGAAGGCTGCGGGGAGACCTGATAGCAGCCTTTCAGTATCTGAAGGGAGCCTACAGGAGAGCTGGAGAGGGACTCTTTGTCAGGAAGTCTAGTGATAGGACAAGGGGTAATGGTTTTAAATTGGAAGAGGGGAGATTTAGATTAGATATTAGGAAGAAGTTCTTTACTGTGAGGGTGGTGAGGCACTGGAACAGGTTACCCAGGGAAGTTGTGGAGGCCCCATCCCTGGAAGTGTTTAAGGCCAGGCTGGATGGGGCTTTGAGCAACCTGCTGTAGTCAGAGGTGTCCCTGCCCATGGCAGGGGGGTTGGAACTTGATGATCTTTAAGGTCCTTTCCAACTCTAACCATTCTATGATTCATTATTTTGCTTCCCTTTGAACTTTGGAAATAGTAGACCATAGCCCAGCAGAAACATTTTCTCTGCAAAGTACTTAAGCATGTTTCTGAAATTCAAGTGACATTTTCTTGTACTCATTACACTATTGCCTGTAGTTAAATAATCGAGGCAGAGCTGTGGAAAGAAGAGGCAAGAAAGCCTCCCACAGTGGGGCAAACATATCTGTGAAGCCTTAACACAGTTGTTGCCAGAGAGAACAGAAAGATAAACACAGTGTAGAAGAAAGGAGAAAATACGGTTATACTCTGGTATGTTTACAACCCCACCTACGAGAGGAGAGGAAATTATGCCCTAGGGACCAGAATACCTTGCTATGGCTTTGCTCAGATATTTATTTTGATTCAATATCCAGTTTCTTCTGTTGATGCCTCTGAATCCAAATACATGAACTTTCCAAGATGCATTTAAAATCTCTTCCATTTCAGTGGCATCCATTCATGGATTTTGATGGCCTACTGTAGAGGGAATGGGGGTGGAGGTGTTGGCCAACTGACTCAGAGCTGAAAGAAAGTTCAGTGTGGGTTTACTATTGCTGCAAGTAAAGTAGTATAAAAAAAGACTAATAACTAACTTTTTGCATTTTATATTACTATCAAAGAAATTGTGAAAGTTACAGTACTTGAAAGAACAGCCAGATAGGTAAATGAGATCTTGGCTACTACAGGTTAAGTAAATCACTGTTTACTCTGTCCTTAATGCAGGGACAATCCCTGCCATATATTTTCTAGTATTTTGTCCTAACTAGTTTTAAAAATCTTATGATAAATGGTTGAAGCTCCATTGGAGAGGGTAATAAGGTTTTATGGCTGAGCTATATCTCATTGTCTGAATAAAAAATAATAAAAATCCCTTTTTTTCGTTCTGAATGTCATCATCTTATTCCTTATTACTGATTTACTCCATCTTGATGTTTCCAACTAGTATATATCATCATATGTGAGAATATAGGCTATTCTTAAATCTTATTCTGGTCATTGTTTATCCAACTTACTTCAGAAAATTAGACTAAGATTTTCAAATACTGCAGGGAGTTTATCTACTGAAGCATCATTAAAACTCTCCCAGATCCATTTTTAAATACACTCTACCACTTTGGAAGTTTCATTCTTGATCATTATCAGTTTCTGTGGCTTGACTAGTTTACCCAGACTTTTGTGGGTTCTCTATAATGTCTCAATACATACAATGCTCATATAACACTTTCCAGATTTATTTACATAATTTTCACTGTTTCCATCTACTTCCTCACTCCATGGCATCAGATGGTGTTCACATGCATTAGAGCTCCATGACACCTTTTATTTTTAATTTTCATTAATCTGAAGTTCACTGCTGAATGGCTCATTTGACTGATCAGATCAACCTACTTATAACAACCTCCTTCCCTCATGGTGGTCTTCAAACCTCATTAAAATTGGGACTGGATGCTCACATGGCATCTGATTTACTAATGAGGTGGGCTACATTACACTTAATGGTAATCCAGTGCTAGAAGACAAGATGAATCTTTGCATTTGTTTTTATTACCTTCTGAAGAGGTTTCAAGAACAAAAGTACTGCCCAAATTGTATGTATTAGTCCAAAATGCATACATTTTTCTGAAGGTCTTGATCATCAGCTTAATGATTAAAGACACATTTAACAAAAACACAAGGATAAAGCACATTAGACTACATTCTCGACTTCCTGATTAAATAAGTTAAAACAGCAGTACCATCAGTTGCCCTGTTAAGCCTTGTTGAGGCCTGTAAACAGGTTACCATACAGAATCCAGAATGATAGAAATATATAAACTATACATTCTGATAAAGTTCTTTTTCAGAATGGTGCTTTACCCCTTGGAAGCAAAAGGATAAAAGCAGTATTAAGACAAATCATTGTGCCCATATAATGGAGAATTTACATCTACACCGGGTATTTTCAAACAACTATAGCACATCAGAACGTCATCAGAAGTAACATGTATCATGATGCCAAAGCCTTTTAAAAACTAGTAGAAAAATAGATTTTAGTTGCATTTTAGACCATGTACAACAAGGTATCAATAGGACAGCTCATAGGAGCTGTCATAATGGTTTTCAAATAGTCAGCATTGAATTTCAAATAAGAAGAGGAGGTAAAGTGAATGGGAGGAAGAACCTGGATTTCATTACCCCTGATGAGATACAACTCCAGAGGATGGAGAACCATCTGAGATTTTACAAAGCTGAGTTTCAGACCACCTCACTTCATCCCCTCACAGATATTACAGCAGGCAGAGAAGGGACAGTGTGATCAGCATTGATACCATCTCAGAATTACAGAAAAAGAGGAACATTTGTAATTTTCATGATAACTCAAGGAAAGACATCAAGCACTTCCTGAGAAGTACAAAGAACCTTCTTTCACTCTGTGTCTTTGAAAAACTATCTACATTTTTCAGCTTTTTCTCTTTCTAAGAAAAGTATGGAGAAGAGGAGTTGAAATAATAGATATTTTCCTGACAAAAACATAAACATCCCACACTGAAACTAAATTCTCAGTACTAAATATCCTGGGTTTAATCTTAGTATGTTGCAAAGGTATAAGCACCTCCCACTATCCCCAATAAATAAATGTCCAACTCCAAATCTCACTCCAACTTTGCTACATCAGAAGTGTTGGGAGAAGCTATTTTTTATAACAACGCTGAACAAACAAGACTCTGTCATAAAGAACTGATATCACTAAATTAGATTATCGCCAAAGTACTGGAAATACCTCTCTAGTTCAGAGAAACTCTATTTCCCATCTAATAACTTACAATTACTTCAAACCAGCAGGGATAGAGGGAGAACTAAAGATAGAGAGTGGGGTTTTTTTCACATGAAGTACATTATAAGATCACACAATCAATAATACTCAGCTCCCTGCGCAGGATGCAATGGACGTACATTAAAATTTAAAGAGGGCAGTGAAGGAGCACACTTACAAAGATCAAGTCACCCCCATGGCCTTAAACACTCTGACCAAAGAACATAAGGTTAAGTGAGGAAAATCTGCTAGAAAAGGTGTTGAATGAGTGATGATAGAGAGGTGATAAAGATTCCAAGAACATCAAGCATAAAGGTTGATCCTTCCTGGGCTCCCAAATGAGAGAAAATGGAAAGCATCCAGAATTAAATAAGAACACCTGTGGCTGAACCCATAAGAAAACAAGGCTGGGATTTTTAGAGCTCCTCTGAAAGATATAAATGCCTAATTCCCATTCAGTTTAATTAGGTGACTGACTCCCTTGCTGCTGCTTGAAAAGTCCCAGCCTCTGAACACACTCCTGATTGCTTCCATGCCCAAAGTGTTGGCAGTTGATTAGAAGGTTTTCCAGCAATATGTTTTGTTAAGTATCAGTGAATTATATAACAATTATAGCTAATAAATGTCCAATTTAAGAAAGCCAGAATGTGTGAAAGATGGAAAATGTTGTCTAAAATACAATGTATCCACTAAAGAAAACCAACTGCACCTTCATCACTGGAATTTTTAGTTTACAAGTGCTTTAGGATATTTCAAGATTTCCTTGAAATGAAACTGTTCCACATTAACTCCAAGGAGCCAGGCACAGACTAGTTACAGGCCATGAAACCCTCTTCACTGGGAAGAAGACATCACCAGGCAGGTGTATGGAATAGTTCCTCCCATCCTGAAAAAGGTAAAGAAAAAGCAAAAGGAAGCCATTGTTCCAGGAGCGCTAGACAGCTGTAGGAACTTCATAGCAGTGACACAAGCCTGTCTGAAGAAACAGGGCACTGACTTCCTTTTCCAGACTAATACTGTGATTAGTATGTCCTCCAACCTGCCCTTTAGCATGAAAGGTGTTTGGGATGGATGAGGGAAATAGCCTTGTGTACCTTTTTTCCCCATGAACAGGAACAGAGCAGGAAGTGGACAAACCCAGCTTTCCAAGGATGGTTTGCTTTCCACTTAGGAGCCTGCTGATCACAGCCCCTCAATAGGGGCATGTAGGCAATTCAGCCACTTACCACACTGTAGATATTTATCTTTCCCCACTGACTAGTGAGGACATCCATATCATGCAGCAGGCAAACCTAACACATTCAGCTTGAATGTCTAAAATTGAGCAACAGCTCATCCAGACCCATTTCCCCTTTTCAGTCTTTGCTGGTCTTTCACTGGTAGCATCCTGATGAGGATTAGTATTATCTTAACCTTAAATTATTTGCTGTCTCAGCTCACTCTCTGAGATGAGGTTTCCATTCTACTCTCTGAACTTCCTTTAAGGATATTCACTTGAGATTAGGGACTTTCTCTTCCCCATCCTTCTTCCTCATCCATTTTGGCTATTAAAAAGTATGAAGTAGCAGTAATTAAGACAACAAACTAGGAGAGAAAAGTTGTTGTATTGTATTTCATTTGGAACACCGTTTATATAAATAAACCTTACCCCATTCTGAAACAATAGTTTCAAAAGCTATTTGAGCTGTTTTCTTCCCAAGGCACTCCAGTGTCAGTAATGGGTAAACAAATGCTAACGCTTTTCCTGGCACCCCTCTTCCTCACCAGTGACAAAGCATGCCTGCCGGCTGATGTACCACAGTAGATTCCACCCTTTCACAATATAACTGTATGAAAGGGATAATTATACTGAATGGGAAAATAAACCCAACCAAACACAAAAACAAAGCCAAAGAAGTTCTAAACTACTTTATAGTACTTGAAGGAACTACTAAGGAGGCATCAAGAAATGACAACAGGAATTTAAGCTCTGTGATACCAAACAATCCATTTTTTATTATTTTAACTCATCCCTCTCCCTTGATGTCATGATAGTTTTGTTCAGCAACAAGTCCTGAGATAACAGAGTAGTATCTGGGAATTAATTTCTTCCAGCTGAGTGACAGGGAGCTGGTGCTCAGCCTCTTCCTCTGATTGCAGGATGACTTCTCTGAGGCCAGCTTCTGACAACAGCAGAAATCCAGATTTTTTAACTTCATTTTACAAATTAAAAAAAAAAAAAGGTTAAATTAAAATACCTAAACTACAGACTAAGCATGCACGCGTGTGTGTGTTTTGTATTAAAGTTGAAGAATCAGTCAAAAGTGAGAAAATTCCAAAATTAAGGTTGCTTCATTTGTTGTCCCTGTGTTCATTTGCATTACAGTATTTACATGATTCTCAGAAAGATTTCTAGAGTTGAGCGTGCTATTTATTAATAAAACACTTTTAATTTAAAATTCCACTTAGGAATGAAAACTAAAGCAGGGAGAGAAAAAGTAAGAGAAGGAATATATTTCCAGTGCTTGAATGACCTCAGGTGTCCTCTGGGACGTGGAAAGCAGGATTGGAAGTGTCAAGGAAGCGCACCTTGACAAGGTGCAAGGAAGTGCATCAGCTCTGCCTGCAATAATGAGGACATAACAAGAGAGATATGTGAAGCAGAAGAAGGAGGAGGGCTGTTACCAGATGCATGACCCCATGCCACCATCTACTGTATTCTCCTGCTAGACAGCTGTATTCTCCCACTACAGCACCGCGTCTAGTGTTGCCTAACAACTAAGCTGGTGGTCACTCTGGAGGGTCTGCCTCTGTGGGTTTATCGCTCTCTAACTTAACTTTTGACAAAAACATCATTCAGATGAACATGCTTCCATAAGAAGTTGCAGTTTTGAGAAACTGTTTTTTTCCGATAAAACAAAGAAACAAGCAAAAAGTTTTTGTAAAAAGAAATTCCCACATAGCTCCCCTTTTCTTTTTCTACACAGACCACAGCCTTACTCAACGTACAGATAGAGGAGGGCTTGCAGAGTAAGCAGCTATTTGCTATTTTGCTTTATCTTCATTCTGCAGTGTGCAGTCCGAAGCTTTGTTTATTTTCCACTATTCAAACTTTATTCTAAAGCCAGACTCATTAATTTCTTCATGTGCTTTTTATATAGTTCATGAAAGTGCTTGACAAACAGGAATTTATTTTTCCTGCATTGTGCTGGCAGGGAGTGCAGACAGGGGGATTAAGGTCGAAAGTGCAATTCATGTTGGGTGCTCGATCTGATATCCTAAAAACTGGATCTCGCAGGCTACTCTACTGTTACACATGGCTTTTCATATTTGCGGCTCGCTCCCTCCTGATTGCAGGTGGAGCAGTAAGCCATCAGGACCCCCAAGCTCAGACCCTGTTTTGGGCATCCAGCAAATAAGGAGCACAGCTAAGGACTATCCATGGAAGGTGCTTAGCCTGTACATGGGACACTGTAGCAATTGCCAGGATAAGAGGGCTGGTCACTCGGGGTGGCCAGAGGCCATCCTCCTGCAGCACCCTTCCCTGCGTGGTACTGATGCTTTTGCAGGGCACAGCCCATTTGCAGGGGGACGTGAAGCCTTGTTCTGATCTGCCAGGGGACTTTTAATGACTACATTTACCATATTTCCACATAATCTCTCCTGACCTCTGGTGAAGTGACATTGTGTAAGAATCTTGTAATTCCACCGACCCTCCCTTTTTTTTTTTTCATGAAAAAGGTGCAAAACAGTGCTCTGTCTATTTTGCTTAACTTAAAAAGTTTCTGCCTGTAAGCACTAAAGGTTCTCAGTGACGCAGCTCTAAGACTCACAGTTTTTAGCATGTGCAAAAGAAAATATTTTGTTAGTTGTTTTTTTTTCCACACCTGAAGGAGCAAACTCATTTATCGAAAAATTTCTGAAAACAAAATGATTTTGTTTAAGTCTGCTTAATATGTGGAAAAAAATGTGCCAAAATAGCCAAAGCCTAGTAAAGTTTTAAACCACTGTAGATAAGGTGTTAAAACAGGACATATCAGGCACAGATTTGCTCTGGCTATAACAAACAGAACTTGCGAGCAGAGGGACGTGGAACAGAAGGGAAAAGGACCGTCACCAAACTGCCATTGATTTGTTACTTCAGATCCTTTTGTGCACACCTTTTAAGCAGTTGCAGTCCTATGCTACTGCTGTGATGTGCTTACAGCGTGGCACCAGCTAATCATAATTACACAATGTCCTTTCCCAGGTTTCTCTTCACCTTGCCAAGGCTCTGAGTGCAGAGAGCACGCCCTTTGCCAGCCACGGAGAACCTGAAAATCATATCCTCACCTGCTGTTTGTATTTGGCACCAAGGTCAGCTAGTGGCTCTCCTCCACGCACATTTCCATATCAACCTCACATCTTTCAGATCTAGAAGGATGAATGCACAGGTAGAAGGCACATCAGTCTCTCTCTACCCAGTAATACTAACTATCTCCCTAAATTGTTTCAACAACTTATTTTTATATCTATGGGCCACACAACAGTTGTATGTGTTGCAAGATATCAAACTTATCTCTCTTCTAGATAAGAATAACATAGATGTTAAGACCCATCTTGACTGCATTCATAATGTTGAATAGTTTCTCCTTTTGAGACACGGATAACCTTTTCTGCTTCCTGTTAGCAATCTCTTGTTTCTCCCCCTTATCCTTTAAATGGAAACACAAGTCTGCCATTTAATAAAACCCCAATAATGATCCTGCTTTAAAGGACAAGGGCTAATCACTTGCTGCTTAACATTCCAGACACATGACTGGAGGAGAATAAATCAGTTAAACAGCAAGATGCAGCACAACTAATTTTCATGTAAAAGGGGGTGATTGCCTTTTTTTTTTTTTAACCATTGTGATTTTTTTTTAAGCTGTTAAAGCCCAAACATTCTCGTCTATCAGTTTATGAATTATTAATAAAAAAAGAGAGAAAAGAGGCTTTCTTTTTCTAAATATCATCTGCTAAGCCACCACAGACTGAAGTGCCTCACACTGATTCCTGATTTACATAGTCCCAGTTGGAAGTTAATGAAGACTGCTGAGCCACCTTTCAACATGCAGATAAACCTTCATGTATTTAAAAGCAGGGAATATGTGCTTGTTGCTGGCAAATTATTCATCTAAGATCTGAAGTTTCTGACACCGCCTGCGTCAGATAAACTGTCACCCAAATTGCAAACTAATTAGTGATTCAAACATTTTCGAGCTGATTGATGACAGAATAATTTACGCTTGTTTCTCAGTTTCCAGCTGGCATAGGCTGCTGACTGGAGCCCTAATTAACGCTAGTACATCAGTCATGTTCTGCCAAGGCAGCACATACAATTAAAAGGCAGTTTAAATGGAATATCACATTAAAAAGGCTGGTAGATGCAAATGTGAGGAAACAGCACTTTAGGAAAAAATGACAACAGAACCCCACAAACCAAAACAGAATGGAACAGGGTTTTTTTTTAATTTATTTTTTTAAATGAAGAAGTAAATTGTATTCCACATAGGCTATTTAGCAAAATAATACAAGTGTGGAGGCAAAACATGCACACTAAATTCTTCGTTATTGTTACTCTAACAAGTTTTAATTAGGTGTTTTTCTCTTAATATTTGTTAGAAAATGTATGTATACTTGCGTTTTGGATATCAGTTATTTAAAAATTAAGTAGAGGACATCAGTTATAGCTGTGAAGTTATTTACAGTGATATTATAAGACAAAACAGAAATATCAATACATGTGTACTTGTGAGGAGCATATACTGGAGCAGCCTTCAAAACTAGTTTAAATAAGAAAAGTTCTAACCCAAAACTCATTGAATTCAAGGGAAAACTGGTCATGGGATGTGTAGGAGAGTAATGCAGATATCCAGGTACATCGGTTCTTGTTTTCAGGTGAAACTGCTAAATTTTGAGAACAGCAGTACTATATGATAAATGTACACTTGTTTCTAGTGGCATTCCCCTGATCAAGTCATGAAATACTTGGGAAAGAAATGGTTATTGTATGGGTTTTATAAATGATCGTTATTGCTGTGGGTACAAATACAACCTGTGACCTGATTCTATACCAGGCACGTATTGCAGCCTACAACTACGGAAAGACAGTCCTCTGCAGTGCTGCTGTCAGGCAGCTCTTCTATTTTATTAGGCCCATTTTATTACATCCATATTATAACCATGATATCTGTATATCAGTTGCTCTCTAGCTATCAGGCAGTCAGGTAGGAGAAAATGCATTTTATCATCTCAGTGATGAGAAATGAGGGTAGTTGTAACCCATGTTCTCATTTACATTTGAACTACAAGAGCATGTGCCGTTTGAAACAGATGATCAGGCTAAGGACAAAAACAGTCCTCCTTGGTGCAACTCACAAAAGGTGTTAAGCCTGCAGTGCCAGACCCCTGTTGCAATGTACGCTGCATATTTGATGACACTGGTTTATCTTACTCAATGTGACCTCTGTGGGGGGAAAAGTTTTCATGAATATAAACAGCCCTGGGGTTCGTACCTTGTCTGCTAAGGTGTTTTTGAGATTATCTATAGCACATGACAGATGAGCCCTTGACTCTTGCAGCACTCGAGCACAGAACAAAGAGAAGTCACTGTAGTAACCGCAAACAGACCTCGAGACGGAAGATGTGCGAAAGCACTCCAATTTGTTTCTAGGAGCAGAGCAGACTGAAAGCTCACATCACTCAGTGCAGTCACACTTTGCTGTCAAATGCCATTTTGCAATGCCATATATTTGCACCTTTAAAAATTTTAGATAAGTAATAATTTACATTAGTGTAGTGACAGGGGAGGGGGTCATACATTGGCTTTGACAGCTGAGCTATTTTAAGGAGCTTTACAAACCAGTGAATTTGAGATGAGGGGTGAAACTCACCTTCGACATAAATAAGCCCAAGCTTCCTGACTTGGCTAGCGTTGGGCAAAATTTTTGCTGTGAGGCATGGCAAAGGCCACGTGCTGCTGACCCTGTTGTAGCCCTGAGGCAAGAGCCACCAGAAAACCTTGGCTTAGGTTTTAGGTGCCACATCACATCATAGCTTCTGCCGGCTTGATGGAGATGTCCTGCACTGAGCTCACCAGTAAGCACTGAGACACCCTGTAAGTGCCCAGGTACAGTGAAATCCCAGTGGGCACAGCAGAAGGGATGCCCAGCAGCTGACAGAAACTACGAGGTGGGGACTGTCTGCAAAGGGAGTGTGGGGAGGGTTAGGCAACAGCTGAGCAACAGTTGTCAAGATTGTAATATAGGATTTAGGGACGTAAATTTTCAAACTCACACTTCCACTCTAATGTCCCCTTTTTAAATCTGGTTTTCACTGCTTCACGTACAACAAAAATATTTTCTCCTCAGGTGTAGAACATGGTTTCGGACAACAAACTATGCTCCACTTTCTAAAAATGATGTCAAAGGCAGCAATCTATCAGCAAAACTACCAGTAGGAAAGAGAAATATGGAGAAGTATTATTATTAAAATATCATGTTAAGGAAATAGGACAAATTAATAACACTTCGTCTTTTAAGTACCAAAACATATCCTGAATAGCAGAGGGCAGATTTTGGCTTTTATCACAAGATCTTTTTACTGATCTTGTAAAAAATATTTAAAACATATAGTCAACAATTCTAGTTGAATTAGAGTTAGAAAGCAGAGTTGGAGCTTGTGCGTAAAGACTCTTTCTGCTACTGCTTTCTCCTCTTGCTTCCGTGCTGTTGCTGATCACAGCAGTGGCTTGTTATGTCTCCCCAGAGAGAGCCAGTTCTGTAAGAGAAGGAATTCTGAATTCCCTATGGAAACCCGAACTTCTAATGTGCAATGTAAATACAGCAAGAGCTAGCCAGTTTGTGTTTATAACATATTAACCAAGTGCAGTATCACCTCCCCAGTGGGGAACCCAGAAAAGCCTGAGTGCTCAGACTCTTATGAGCTTTCTCTAAAGCTGTCTGTCTAATGCTGAACACATGCAAATCTTTCCAATATGAAATATGTCTTCTTCCCTTTTAAATATTTTCCCCTCAGGTCTCCTAATGTGAAGGTTTGCTTTCTTTGATGAGAATAGAGCCTGCACAATTAAACGTGTTTATAACACAATTTGCTTCTGTAACCCAAGGGACAGGAAAGAATTCAGGAAAACAGGCTGGGAGGGCTATTTAAAGGGTTTGGGTTTTTAAGAGATTTTTTTTAATATTCTCTAGGTTTAGCAGGAAATTTAACCAATGCCAGCAGAGATTAAATAAAGGCAATACCGTGGGAATGGAAATAAAGACAGTGTTGCACTGTCAAACTATGCACCTTGGAGAGCCAATTTTAGTTCATCCTTTTGCCACAGACTTATGTGACCTTTGGGAATTTACTTAATCCAATGGCACCTCATTAACCAATTTGTAAAGAGGTTAAAATGACATTTTCTCTCTCTAACAATCTTAGCTGTTCATCTGAACTTGCAAAGTACTGCTGGTATGAACTGTTCCATTCAAGGTACGATTATACACTCCTTGATGCTTAGTTTGTAAACTTTTCAGGATAGTCTCTGAATACATGAATACTTAGACCCAACCTTATTTGTAATTTTTACCTGCAGCTACAAAAATGTGAAATAACTAAAAGTTTCCACAGTCAAAACCTAGACCATTGCAGTTGTTTTGTGAACACATAATTTTTGAGCTGTGCTACAGCAGGCTCTCTCAAGATTTCTGAAGATTTTTGAACATAATGAATTTAATTCACAGGAGGTGTATTTCAAAAATGCATTTTACTTAGGCTCATCTTCATTTTCCTCACATATTTCGTTCCCATAAATGACACCCACATCAGAACTATGCATCCTGCCACAAGAAGCAAAACACATGTGGCTATATTTCAGTCTGTGTTGCCTAATGGGAGCTGTCATGACCAACAAAATCTGAATCCTCTCTGGTGCCCTACAATCTTAAGGGAGCACCTCAGTTTCATCCTCTATCCTTTTAGCTTTCCACTAGGCCTTTTTTCTTACTCCTCTATACTTCCAGAAGCAAAATGTTTGAAAAGATTGATAAAACTCAGTGTCCATCTGTGGGATTTCAGTCCCCAGTTATGTCAGCGGACATCACATCCCAGTGGTGCTTGATTTTACATCAGGAACAGCTCAACTAGAAGGTGAAAAGCTGGTGGAAATGGTGAGACACAAAAGGGAAAGCTGGCCTTGAGAAACATATCAGGAGTAAAGAAAGAAGAAGATAGGAGGAGATGGAAAAGGAAATAAAGGTCTGAGGGAAACTATGATGATGAAAAAAGTCTTCAAACTTCAAAAAAGTGTATCAAACATATGCCAAGGAGAGACTAAAGAAAGTGTTTAGCATTCCTGGAAGGCAGTACTGAAAAAGCCAAGATGTAGCAGGCAGTAGTAGTAGCAAGCCAGTCAGGAGCACAAAGAGAGGGGTGTTGATTCTGAATTGCAAACAAACTTTGGGTCTGAACCAGCTTTGGGACCACTCTTTGACTGACTTGGCCTCCCTTTTTTCTCTTAGGTTTTGCAGTTCATGCTTCATTGGTACATTTCAGGATTATATTGCAATATGTGGATCACAGGTGAAAAGCAAAAAATCTGTGAAGCTGGAGAGGTTCATTAAAGCAGTTGCTGTTGATGAATCATCTCCTTCTGTGTCACTTATGGTGGTCTGAAGGTACAAAATTTGATTGCGTCTCACCACCACTTAACGTCAAGACAGAACAAGCTATGCTCAGACCATGCAATAGAGAATCCCAGTGCTAAACAGGAACAAGCGTTAGCAATCACAATAGAAGTAACAAGTAGCCTAGAGGCTTAATATAGATAATAGGAAGCTCAAAGAACAACAGATATCCTTCCTTTGCAGGAACAAGGCTGTTTTTAACACTCTGCAAACTAACTGTACTATTCTATCCATTCATTTTGACAGAATACTATTGGGTTTATGAAGGTGTAGCTGAAAAAAAGAATTAGGCTTGTTGTTCACTTGGGAATAATTCATGGTATATTAATAAGAAAACAAACATGCTAAAAAAAAAGGAAAAAGAAAAATAAAAAAGGAAAGAAAACACTCAAGAATAGAAAAAGGTATCTGGAAAAGCAGTAGGGTACATACACAAGAGATCAGAAGGGAGCTTCTGCTTCTTGAGATACTTCCTCTGATCATTTGGCTATCAACTTCTTCCATCTTTTAATCCATTGCTCCTGAAATTTTATGAATAGCTGTTTTCCTTTCAAAGCATTTTGCAATTGGTACCAACTACCTTTCTTGTAAAGCTGCTCAAGTGTTTTCTCCCCATCGGTATCTTCTGTCCCTTGAAATGGTAGCCAGTGCAGGAAAAGGAGACACCTCCTGCCCTGATACCTGCTACTTGTTGCAAAGCGGAACTCTTTTTCCTTGATTCAAACCACAGAACATTTTACATACAAGGCACCATGTGTATACCAAAGATTTATAAATAGTTTTTCAATAGCATAACACATTTTAAAAGTCATAATATTAACTGAATGTATTCTCCATGGGCAAATTTAGTGAAATTAAACTTCCATCTTTCCTCCCCCTCTCAAGTCTTTTATTTCTATCATTGATGACTTTCAGACAAATAACCTTGCCGCTCTTTCAGCAAGGGAGACCCTAAAAAACAGGAGAGCTGTGAAACACTGTGTGCTTCATAACCAGAAATAATTAATCTCTAAAGTACATGAGAGTTTTCCATTTTTCCAGTCTAATGGAAAATTTGCTGGCAGAAGAGGGCAATTGTACATGATTACATAGTTACACGCACAAGTGATTTTATGTCATACACACGTACATATACACATGTGTGTGTTGCAAGTACATATACACACGTACTAGCATATGGCTGGAACCTCATCTGTTATAAATAACTGACTTCAGTGGAATTGCACTGATTTATATTATCTGCAAATTTATTCTTATGTATGTGTCTGTGTATATACCTACATTTCTAAGTGAGAAGCATTCTATGTTCTAAAACTATTTTAGATCTTTTGGGTGAAATCCCAGTCAGAATACCAGGAATTTTGCTGTAGACTTGACACAGCATGTTATTATCTCTACTTTTTCTGTAAATCACTTACTCTAAGAAAGTATTTATACTACTATAGCACTTCAAAACCTTAAAAAAATATTATGGAAATGGAGATGACCTAGTAAGTTAAACACTGATATTCTGTGCTTAAAAATGGTCATGTTGTCTAGCCAAATTATCAGGAACAGAGAACTGCATTCTTTTTTATGCATTGTTGATAAAGTAACCAAAAGGAGGTGCAAAACTACTATTTCTTGCATGGCTTTTAAACACAGTTAGATTACCAATGTTTTACAATAGCAGCATATTAACTTTGGTAGAAAGTGATTATTTCAATTTATTCATAATAGCCAGTCCATTTCCTCCCCCGAAACAAGAATGAATAGTTGTTTCACCAGTGAAGATTATTATTGAGCTCAGTAGAAGTGTGAAAAAAAAAATGCAGGAAAAAATGTTTTTTTAAAATTCTAATCACAAGCACCACTTATCTATTCAACAAAATCTTATACTTAGGTAAGTCAATCAGTCATCATTCCACAGAACTAATTAGAGCTGCAAAAATCTGGGCAAGTGTTATAAAAAATTTTCTACAAATGTTAAGATATTATAAAAACCCCTCTATCTTTGTTGTTTCCATTTGTTTTTTTTATGTTCAGAAACAAATGTTGGAATGTTTGCTGGTGGCAAAGTTGGAGGAAAACAGTGAACTAAATGAAAACTGAACAATGTCCATGGAAAAAGAATTCTGAATGTGTTCAAACTAGAAGCCTAATTTTAAGGCTCATCTCATCCTCCAGTTCAACTCATCCTCCAAAAAATGTCCACATCTTTCTCCCCTCATCCCCCTCCCCTGTTCTGCTGCTCCCATGTTGCTGCTCTTACACTAATCTCTACATTATGCTGGTAAAGCATTTGCAAAGTAACAACGTTGGGAAACTGATCCAACTGAAAATATACCTAAACAGAGGGGGATGAGAGGCATTTTTAGCTGATCGGTTTCCCAATGTGGTTTGCTACAAGGCCGCTAGTTGTGCTGGCACAAGCAGGGCATGTAATAAAAAAGTAGTAGGCAGAAGGGATGGAATTGGACTGCTGTTTGGTGTTAATGCTGGTTTAAATGAATGTCAAGTAATGACTACAGAGTTGTTCTCATTCTATAAATAAAAATCTATGTCACCGGCATTCAGCATAACTGTTTTCACAACTAACTAACTAACTAATCAGCTGAAAATTGAAATACCATTTATAGCAATCTTGTTGAGATCAGTCTGTAGCAGTAAATCCCAAACTATGATCCATGTGTCTCAGACAGATCAAGAGAAGTCACTTGTGATTTGCAGAGAACTGATTTAAAACACTACATTTTTCTCCATAATGCAGTCAGTTAAACCACTGCTGTTACCCAGATAGGATACAAATGTTATCAGGAGTGCTGGCAACCTGCCCTCTTCCGTAAAGTGTCTAGGGCTCATACTGTACTAATCCGGAAGATTTAGTAGAAAGACTTCAAGACATTGGTGCTGTCTACCCTGTCACGCTGCCAGATCTTTTTACTTCCATGTACAGGTGAAAGAGTACAATACATGCTTGTAGCAAAGCTATTCCTGCTCAAGATCCAGCATATTAACTTCAAATGAACCACAAACTTGAGTTTGTACCAATACGATCAGTAAGTGCACATATCTGCTATTACAATGATAACACCCACTGCAGGGCTAACAGCCTTCACCAGAGGAACAAGTTAGGCTGCTGCTGATGGTATCATCTTGAGTGTGCCAATGTTATCTGTCCAATCCTTGGGGCAGTTAAGAAGAGAACTACAGTATGAAAGAGAGATTCTTTCACTTACAGTCAATTAAAAAAAAAAAAAGTTATTGACAGAAATGGAAAAGGAAGAAATTTGTGATTTTGTCACTCCTACTTACATACAGTAATTTGTATGAATAGTCCCACTGCAGTAAAAGCTACTGCTTGGGTGGTTAACCACTCACCAAGGAACAGACACAATTCAAATAATTTCAAACTACCAGTGCTGTTAAGAAAAATTGGGATTTTCTCAAGACAGCTCTTCAAAGGAAAAGAATATTCAGCCAAATATGCTAGATACTTTTCACCCTACATTCTAAAAAAAACCAAAAGGTCATTCTGTGTTTTTCCCCCCAAAGGCTGCTGGTGTTATTATCTGCTATTTGTGGGACTTACTTGACTTCAAATTTACATCGTTAATTTCATTTTTTGCTAAAATTCCTTTCTTTTCTCTATTTCCTTGATTTCCCTCCTAAGAAATAGGTTTAACTATTTACCTAACACATTCTTGTTCTTATCTCATCAAATATTCCCTTTTTTTGAAAAGCAGAACTAGGTGTTTAGTTCTTCTAAATGTGTCAACAAGTTGCAGTCAAAAAAGGTGCAGGATATATTTCAGGAAGAGGCAATTCGTTCTTAATCCTCAATCAATCTGTATCTTTCCAGAAAACTGGGGAGCATCTCTTCTGAAAAGCACATGTTTAGAAAGAGCTGCCACGTGACTGTCATCAATTTTAAGTTAGAGTCGCAAGACCAACTCTCCCCTCACTGCCCCAAGAAGCGCCATATAGCATGTTATATAGGTAACAAGAAAACAAAATCAGAACAAGCTTGTAGAAGCTTATGTTTCTCCATTCCTAATTAAAAAGCCACAGACAAATGTTTGAAATAAGGAGGTGAAAAGATATGATACCTGTTCTACTCAGTTTGCTCTGCTCTGTTACTTAAAGCCAATTGTGCTTTAAGTAAAAATTTACTGATTTTGGTTTAAAATATGATGTCAAAAATGTACTTGACTACCAAGATATTTGTCTGAGCCAGTATGATATTACTAGGGCCTGTTTAAGCCCAATACTAACTGGACAGTGAGCCAAAGCTGCTTTAGAGGAACAATTTTTAAAATCCAGAATTCTAGGGATAACCTTTCCACAGGCAGTTCCTTCTTTACCACTGGCATGTTCCTTGAAGTTTATAAGTTTTTCCTTTCATTCAAAATTCATACCTGTGCGTATGCAAATGCATTTTGGAAAGAGGAAGACTCCCACCAGAGCCTCAGCTAATGGTTGTGACAGCAAACCTCACATGCTAATAAGCCCACACGTTACTTTTCTTCTGAATGTCATTCTGTTCTGTTGATACCCACTCTTCTATACACCGTCCTGTTTGTCTCATTTTTATTGCAAATCAGGCTAATTATTTTCAGTCACTTTTCATATGGGCAGTTTTCTTTAGGCTGATCTTTGGGTTCTCTTTAGCCATCTCTGAAGTCCTTCTCTTTGACAGACCATTCCTCTGGTAGGGTGACCCACAGTAATTACTGCACCACAGAAATCTGCATCCTGCCTTTGTGACATTTCCTATATCATTCTCTATCACATTCTTCCCCTGCCAGAAAAGGTTAGTACCACCTAGTTGAACAGCACAGTGTGACAGAGTACTGCTGTTGTTATGAAAAACACCATGGAGAATTCAGGGTAAGACAGAAAATTGCATCAAAACCACAGTCTACGTGCCAGGTATGAACACACTAACTCCTAGATCTGAACAGTACAGACTGTTTTAGTCCTGCCAAATGCACGTGCAGGACCAAGCACCAGACACAGACAGAAAAATGTCATCTGTAAATGTATCAATGGAACTGAAGTGCTAACTGTGTGGACATGCTGAACCTAAGTCAAAGCCCTGGCACAAGTGCCTATGTCTTCTCTGTTTGCTGTGAGATATTCATGATGTGACAGCTGATAGCAATCCAGTCAAGGAAACAGGAATTCGATGAGTACAGATTCCCTTCAAAAAAAAAAAAAAAAAAAAAAAAAGTGGGGGGGTGGGGGGATTGGGAAGAAAGAAGAGGAGAAAATACCCCTTCAACCTACGAAGTACGAATGGCCTGAAATCACATTATACCTCAGGCTTTCCAAAGTGAGAGCTGCTGACATTATTGTCACTGACAGAGCCTGATTGAGGAGGAGAATTTTTGGCAGAGGACAAGATGTTGCCTCCTATTTCCACTGCTGGGAGCAGTGGTGTCAATATTTCAAGAGCCAGTGTCCATCAAAGAAAAATAAAAAATCCATTGTAAAATAAAAGCATTGATCCCGGAGTCTGTAAAGGTAGAAGTAAACAATGCAGCTATCAATAAAAGATTCTGACCTGAAAGGTGTATTTAACCTGGAGGTAAATGATATTGTTTTTCCATTGTGCAAGGACAATATTCGAATGTTTAGCTTTTCCAGGAAGGGTCAAAGATTTGTTTTGTGTTTGCATAGTGCTTTGCCCAGCGTGAGCACTTCAAATCCACAGAAGTAACAGTGTATCTCACAGACAGACCAAATGCAGCATCTCATGGGGATCTCTTTATGTGCTACAGTCGTCTCAGTCTCTCTTGAACTACCTTCTTAAACCATTTCTCAACAGGCACTGTTCTTTTTCTAGTGCAGCTCTCAATAGCCTTTACTTGGCACTTCCAGGATGTTGGGATTTCCAAAGCTGTGATACCTACTCGTCATCATGCTGAACTGCACTGAAACCCAGAATGCAGGAGCCAGATTGACAAGCAGCCAAGCCTGGTTCCAGCACACCATGAGCAGCACAGTTGTTCAGAAGCAACCAGGACCATTCCCACAGACGAGTCTTTCACCATGTCAGGCCATGGAGGGAAGAGAGGACTAAGCATTGTCAGAAAAGTATTTGTTTTGCCTGTGGATGGCAGTTTTGTGTTGAACAGAAGGCAGCATGAAACTCAGCTGCAACTTAGCTTGGGTGAAGGTAATGGCAGAGGCATCCTGGGGTCCCCAGAGAGCTCCAGTTATTACCCACAGGGCTTTTGGTGAGAAGCAGCCTGTCCTGCTCACCACGAGGCACTGAGGCGTGAGCAGTGAACATCAGACCAGCATTTCAGCCTTTTTGAGGGAGCAGGGCAAAGCCTCTGAGGCTGGAGGCTTGGCATCACTTTCTGAACCAGCATGCCCAGCAGATACACTGACATTTACCCGGTTGCTGGCCCAGCTCTCACACATTGCTGAATTTATTCAAAATGTAAATCACCAAGCTGGACAAAAAGATGTAAGCTTCAAATACGTCACGGAGTCACAGGGACAGCCCCAAGCTTCCATAAACTGTCTGGCCTCTGGGAGAATGAGGGAGGACAGGGACATGGAGGACAGGAAAGTGTTTAGTTAAGAGGATTGACAGAAAGAGAGACGGAAGGAGAAACAGGTGAAAGATGTGGGACAGAATAGGGAAGATCATAGAATCATAGAACAGTTGGAGTTGGAAGGGACCTCAAAGATCATCTAGTTCCAAGCCCCCTATTATGGGCAGGGACACCTTCCACTAAATCAAGTCACTCAAAGCCCCATCCAGCCTGGCCTTGAACACTTCCAGGGATGGGGCATTCACAACTTCTCTGGGCAACCTGTTCCAGTGCCTCACTGCCCTCGGAGTAAAGAATTTCTTCCTAATATCTAATCCAAATCTACACTCTATCAGTTCAAAACTGTTTCCTCTTGTCCTGTCACTACACTCCCTGATGAAGAGTCCACCCCCACCTTTCCTGTTGGCCTCCTGTAAGTACTGGAAGGACACTAAGAGATCTCCCTGCAGTTTTTTCTTCTCCTGGCTCAAAACCCCCAATTGTCTCAGCCTGTCTTCATGGGAGAGGTGCTCCAGACTTCTGATCATTTCCATGGTCCTCCTTTGGACTTGTTCCAACAGGTCCATGTCCTTCTTATGTTGGGGGCTCCAGAGCTGGACACAGTACTCCACCTGGGGTCTCATGAGAGCAGAGTAGAGGGGCAAAACCGCCTCCCTTGACCTGCTGGCCATGATGCTTTTGAAACAGCCCAGGATGCAATATGCTTTCTGGGCTGCAAGTGCACATTGCCAGCTCATGAGGAGTTTCTCATCAACCAACACTCCCATCCTTCTCCTGAGGGCTTCTCTCATTCCAGTCTCCATCCACCTGTACTTGTGCATGGGATTGCCGCAACCCACGTGCCAGACCTTGCACTTTGCCTTCTTGAACTTCATGAGGTTAGCACAGGCCACCTCTCAAGCCTGTCAAGGTCCCTCTGGATGCTGAGTAAATGTGGAAAATAATGAAAAGCATGAGCAAGGTAAAAACACTATTAATAATGCAGTGTCAAAATCAAAAAAGAAAGATATTTAAGTGATAGATGACAGACTTTAGAGAGTAATGTAAACCTGTATATGCTTACACTGTAAAATCATGGCATCTTACTGAAAGGGTGCTGAAGAATATATAAGAGTTGCACCAAAGGTAAGAAAAAGGATGGAAAAATATTAAAGCAAAGTCAAAAGTATTTTTGTCTGAAATCCTGCATCTACCTAAATGTTACACTTCTTAGCAAGACAGCTTTGGATCTGTCTTTGGAGTAAGCTTGCTTATGACACAAAACTGCAAGGAGTGGCTGACACACCAGAAGGCTGTGCTGCCATACAGCAAGACCTGGACAGGCTGGAAAGTTGGGTGGAGAGGAACCTAATCAAGTTCAACAAGGGCCAGTGTAGGGCCCTTCACCTGGGGAGGAATAATCCTATGCACCAGTACAGGTCAGGGGCTGACCTGCTGGAAGACAGCTCTACAGAGAGGGATCTGGGAGTCCTGGTGGACAACAAGTGGACCATGAGCCAGCAATGTGCCCTTGTGGCCAAGAAGCCCAATGGTGTCCTTGGGTGCATTAAGAGGAGTGTAGCAAGCAGGTCGAGGGAGGTCATCCTCCCCCTTTACTCTGCTCTGGTGAGGCCACACATGGAGTCCTGTGCCCAGTTCTGGGCTCCCCAGTTCAAGAAGGACAGGAAACTGCTGGAGACAGTCCAATGAGGGTTGCAAAGATGATCAAGGGACTGGAGCACGTCTCTTATGAGGAAAGACCTGGGTCTGTTTAGCCTGGAGAAGAGAAGACTGAGACGGGATTTCACCAGTGCTTCTAAATATCTGAAGGGTGCGTGTCAAGAGGAGGGGGCCAGACTCTTTTCAGTGGTACCCAGCGGCAGGACAAGGGGCAATGGGCACAAACTGGAACACAGGAAATTCCATCTCAACATGAGGAAAAACCTCTTTGTTTTGAGGGTGACAGAGCACTGGAACAGGCTGCTCGTAGAGGCATTGGAGTCTCCTTCCCCGGAGATAGTTAAAACCCGCCTAGATGCATTCTGTTTCAGCCTTGTCTAGGTGAACTTGCTTTGGCAGGAGATTGGACTAGATGATCTCCAAAGGTCCCTTCTGTCATGGTTTGGCTTCAGCCAGCAACAAAGAACCATGCAGCTGCTCACTCAGACCTTACAGCAGTGAGGGAGACTCAGAAGAAAAAGGCAAAACTCATGGGTTGAGATAAAAACAGTTTAAGAGGGCAGCAAAGGAAATAGAAAAACAACAATAACACTGGCGGAGGAATGTGCAAACAGAGTTACCTTCCCACCACACACCAGCTGGTCACAGGAAGATCCAGCCCACTCCCACCCCTACAATTCTGTGATTCTGTGATACTGTGATTATTACTAATTATAACTATGAATGTTGTTTTAACTATACTTCATAATGCATAAGAACTAACTTATTTCATGGAGGGATATTGATTGTTATTATTATCATCGAAGATACCTTTTTGTTTGTTGGATTCATAGCTCTCTTGCACAGGGCTGAAACACAGGTAAGTCAACCTAAGTTGATACAATTTTGCCAATGAAAGAGACATCAGCATCAGGCCTCTTTTATCAAAAGTTAAGCATATTGTCTCCACTGTGAGAATGGCTGTGGGTTTGAGTACCGCTCTGCTGTAGAACGGCTGTAGAGTTTGAGTACTTCTTTGCTTTTCCACAGAGGAGGAGGGCATGGCACACGTCGTCTCAACCCAAAGAACTACAAAGCAAGCCAATGAGAGTGTATAACCCAAGCAAGCCTATACTCTGCTTCATACAAATTGACAGTGCTTCAAGTTTGCCTCCTTGTAATGCAACCCCAATTGTCCAGTAAATAGAGCTCACAACAGGCACTTACACCAATCTGATGTTCTCCAGAGTACCATGGAGACTGAGTTTTGAACAACAGAAACTTATTGTTCCTGGTATAATATTAATTATGATTACTAAAATTACTGTACAACTCAATAGTTTTCTTAAAATATACTTAGAAAATAACACAGCCTGATCCTGCAGCCAGAGAAAAGTAGTACTGCTGTCCACTAGGAATCATAGTGCAACGGGTAACCTGGTAATGACCCAATTATAAAAAAAAAATAAATATTAGTTCAGTTCACTCAAATATCTGGTCTTTGACTGGCATACATTTATTTAAAGGTTAAATCAGAGTGGTAAGGGGGAGACATTAATCTCAGATTGCGAAAAGCTGCCAAAAATGAACTACTGAAGCAAATGCCAGGCCAGGCAGTGGGCCAGTTCACTTATCCTTACTAGCCACCTGCAGACTGTATTATCAAAGCCCCTGTAGTTTATTATTTCAGTTTATTATCCCTTCATTATGATATAGAAAAAAAGCATTAATGTAAAACAATTTTGACACCAAGTTTCTCCCTGACACTCAGCACAGAAATCCATTCAAGTTTGTATGGGAACAGGTTATGGGACAAATTTTTTTCTCTATCTGTGACAAACCAGATGCTCATGCATATATGTAACTTCTTATTGTAACCATAGGGGAAAAAAACCCCTCTTTTTGCATGAGATGTAGACAAAGTAAAAAGAAAGAGGCATCTCATCAGATAACATATTCAATAATCACATCCTAAGAGGGAAACGTGTACCACCATTGACTCAATGGAATTGCACCAAACAGCTCACTTGCATGCTGGCCTCAGCAGCTGAGGAAAGGTTTCAAAGGACAGTGACATGTAGATGACAGTAGCAAACCGACTCATTCATATTAATATCCTTCAAATTTTGAAACACAACTAAAGATAGTAGTCCTTGCCTTTCCCAAAACAGAACTGTATGTTTTGAATCACATCATATGGCATTGGGTGGTCCTTTCTGATACTCAGAGATCTTCTGAAAGATAAGTTCTTGAAGATTTTCTCAGATTGCAATATCCAAGAGCAACAAAGCATGTAAATCTGTGTGTTTGTTCGTATTTTAAACCCAGTTTTTTTGCTTTATAGCCAAGGAATCCCATATTTTAAGGGATTATTTTTATTTTTTTAAATCAGATGGGCTGTTATTATCTCTAGCACTGATTTAGTACTGTTATAGCTGTAAAAATCTGAGAATAGTATTAGCACAACAATTTCTGTAAGGAAAGATTGTATCTTTTATGTAGACTGACTGACATGTTTGGAAAAAAAACCAGCCCAGCTGCAGATCTGTCTTCCATAAGGACTCATCTGTTATTTCTCACTACATCAACCACTCTAATGAAAGACAAAAGTTCTCCTATAAACTTTGCCTAATGTCACTTGTAATTTAAACACCAGGAGTTTAAATTTCTTTCCTTTGGCAAACAGAAAAAAGAGTCTGAGGGGAGGGAATAAAAGGAATAATAATTCAACTAAGTATTGATTTCCCTGAATTCGGACATGAGCGCTTTCCTCGCTTGCCTACTTCTGGGGCTGTTTAGCATCACAGTCCTCAGTTGTATTTTCCATTGGAAACAAAGCTTGTCTCAATACTACTATGAGGGATGAGATGCTAGAGAATACGTAGGACGGCTAATCCAATGTGTGAGCTCTTAGTGAAAAGAGAACAGTAGAGGAGAGCCAGAAGCAGCTCAGCGTTGATGATCTTTGTGCTACTTTTCATTGTTTCTGGGTTGCTACGTTCAGATATGTTACATGATGACTGCAGCTAAGAAAGACAAAATAATGAGTGCAAAACGTTGTTGCCCAGGAGTGTGGCTAGGTCAAGAAGCCACTTGTACCATATACTCTGTCCCCTGCTAGCATCTCCTGCACTTTGAAGAACATTGCTAGCACCTGAATTCTAATATTGGGGACATAACCTTCTAAGGATCTTCCCCAAGTAGGTAAAAGCAACAGTAACAGAAGAGAAAGCAAAGAACCTTGCTTAACCACAATGCGATGAGATAATGCACTCCAGGATCTGGTGCTTGGAGGAAACTGTCTTCACAAGGAGGTTTTCAATGCAATGATAAAAATTTGCTTAGAATAAGGGTTACTACTCTTTGGGTACACAAAGTATTTACTGAAGTTGGACAGTTCTAACTGCATTTTCTTGGTCTTTGTCACGTTATATTTTTTGTAGCAAAAAGTCAGACAAAGCTATTAAAACAAAACAAAACAAAAATTGTCAGAGCTTCACCAGATTGTACCTATCTGCAAGATTCATTGTGAAATTTTTTGAGAATAAAAGAGATTTTCGTGGTGTGAACAGCATGCCCCAAGTTAATCGCTGCTGTAAAAGGACACAGTTTTATCAGCCTCAGAAGTGTTTCCTGCCATTAGACCACAGCTGAATTTTCTGTCACATTTCATTTAGCAAAAATACCGTTATACTTCAGATTTTACTGGTGTGGTTCTATCAAGAGAGACCTAAATAAATATGTTTTTTATATATATTTATATATATTATCCTCAAAGGCCTCCTTTTAATTTTGTCAACCCAGACACTACTTAAAGCTGACTTTCACAGGGATGTGTGTATTTGCGGGTCAGGTTCATCAAACATTCATTGTTCAATACTGTGACAGCTGGTAGCGAGCGTACATACTCTTCCCTTGTTTGGTTTTCTGATAGAACCTGTCAAGTACTGGCTGTCTGTAACTGAATTTGTCACACTCTCAGCAAGGTTATATCTTTTTTTACTATCAAATAAAACAATAAAGAAAAACTATACAAACTCTAATGCTATTTTTCAACCTCGACTAGCAATGCAAAAACATGGTTTTTATCAAAACAACCACTAGCAAATAGTCACAGTTCATTTTTGTTTATTAATTCTAACAGATTTTAAAATCTGAAAATCAAACCTGTGAGAGCAGTTTCCGATCCCTTCCTTAGTGATAAAGCAACCACTCGCCACAACAGGTATTGTAGAGTCAGGTATGGTAGCACTGTCTGGGCAAGATTAAATATTTCTAACTTGCCAAGCGTATCCATACAGTGGGACCAGCCAGTGGACACTGCTACAATGAGCCACAACCATTCAGCATAGGCAGGGTCAGTTTTTGCACAGATTTGGAGTCTCTGGCTGTGTTTCAGTCCCCAAGTCTGAGTACTTGCTAAGCGTGGCAAATCTTCAAGGAGCTAAATACTGAAGTTAAGTACTCTGTTAGCATGCACCCCACAATCACAGACTAACAAAAGTGAAACCAAAGATAGAATAAGCAGAGCTTCACCAAGAGAAGGAGCATATGGTGGTCAACACAAATTTAAACTAGCATTCTCTTGAGGATGACATTGGAAAAATATTTTTCAGTGTACACCTAAATCCGTGCTTAGAAAGAAAAAGACAGCTACATATTTTAATCAATATAAAACAAAGAAAGAGAAACTATATAGAAGTACCAGGAACTAGATCAACAACCTATTCAAGGTACAAAATGTACAGGAAAAGCATTTCTTTCTCACTTGTGCTCTAAAAGAGAAAATAAGCATACAGTCCTGTTAATAAATAAATAAATGTGCATGTGTATATATATAATTCGTGCAAACTCTGACTGCAGAGAAATCCTTCACTTCAGTATCCTAGTTCAGCTGAATATTTTAAGCAGAGGACTAAAGAATTTCTAGTAAGCTCAGAACTAGACACAGGCTTAAGTACCTTGTTAAACCGAGACATCTGTTCCTAAAGTAAGACTACAAAGAGAATTTTCCCCTTTGTTTTGTGAAATGACCCAGACACAAGAGGAAAAGCTGTTGCCTCTAGAAGTCCCATAATTTCTCTCTGTATTCAGACACTTTGACAATTTCCTTGAAAAGTCGTTCAGTTTTCATTCTTGATCTTGAACATCTACAGGTCACATTCTGCTTTCAATTACTCCATAGCCATTGTCTTCTTGAACTACTTGAACAATTATTCTCCTAAGCATTACTCTAAAACTTCAGGATAAGCTAGTGAAAAATAAGAAAAGAAAGGCATACTAAACTTTGAAATCTCCACAAAGTACAAGTATCATCAGAGTCTTGTTCAGAATTAGGTTTCAAAACCTAAATGTAATGCTCGCACTGAACACCTGCAAAATCCCAATTACTGCCTCAGGTTTGAATAGCATCTCTGTTGCGACTGCTGTTGAAAGGACCTCTGTTGCTTCCTGTGAAGCAAGGATGACTTTCGAGATACCAGCGTATGTGCTATAAAGCCATTCTCCCATGTGCTGTGCTTTATGCATGGAAACAAATGTGTTCATGTTTGATCTCTTCAAGAGCAAGTCTTGTCTCTGCAGAGAAAAGGATTTCACTTCCTGTAAGGGAGACCTGAAAGCAGAACAGGTGGGTTTTACGAGGTCTGAACTACATTTTATTTTTGAACGTTTCCTGCTCCAGCTAGAGTTAGATTATGATAAGAACTGACTGTGCCACCAAAGCATTTTCATGACCTACAAATTACCCCAGGTTTAAGAGCTGGTGTATCCTACACTGCAAGAGATTCTGAGGGGAAGTGTGCCTACAAGAGACATCCAGGCATTTTTATAAACTCTTTAGGCTTCTGGTGTCTTGTGGTATCATATGTGAACAATCAAATCAGTTCTGATTTGAACGCTGTCACTTGGATTAGGGTTTATCTATCGCATGGTAGCACTGAGTTAGCAGGCCGCGGAGATGAATAGAAGTACTGATTGCTGAACTGACAGCCTTGAAGATGAGTAGCATTATTTTATCACATCCTTCTTTGCAGCATGTGCCAGTGGGTTTTAGCTGTCACATTTTTTAAAATTATCAAGCCTCAGAGTAAGTAACAGGGCTGGTTCCTTAGTGCGTAAGAGTCCCCTTTTCTCCTCCTGATCCTAGCAAAACTGATGGCTTTTATTTTGTGAAATTGTGTACTTGTAGGTTAACTTGAATAAACAAAAGATTTTGTTCTGCAAACCACAATGTGGCTACTAATTTAGTGGCTGTTAAGTGTCTTGCTTTCCAGTGCACCTCTGGTTGCCATTATGCCGTTACAAAAGAAATAAATCACAGCAGAAACTTTTAAACTCATTTGTGAAAGCCCTATGTGTTTTTAAGCCACCTTCCTCATAAAGCCCATTAAGGTTCATTGACTAGGGACACATTCAGATCACAATGTGGTTTCTCACATACCCTCCTGCAGCTTGCCCACAGGTGTATGTCATGTGCAGTTGCCATTTCTCATTCAGCTTTCACTGATGCGCATCTCTGCCTTCTGCCCCAAAACCTCAGACTCTGGAGACTACTTTTGACAGTGTTATGAAAGGCTACAAAAAGTCGTCAGAAAACTGAGAGCTCTGAGTGATTGACCACTTCCCACTGGTTCCTTCCGATGCTCAGCCTAGTCAGGACAAGGAAAGAACAAGGCCACCAGCAGTAGCGAGTGATTAGACCCAGTGAGAAGCGGGCCTGTCCCATCCTATGATGGGTCCATCTTCTTCCCATGATGGAGTCATAGAATCATTACATAATCGTCTACATTGGAAGGGAGCTTTAACATCATTGAGTCTAACCATTGACCTAACATTGCCAAAACCACCACTAAACCATATGGCACCTAAGCACCACATCTACCTGTCTCTTAAATGTCTCTGGGGATGGTGATTCCACCACTTCCCTGGCCAGCCTGTAAAACTATTCCAGATGAACTAACCCCAGATCCCCAGAGCTTGTGGGAGCTGTGTGGTGGCACAGGAGGGCTGCATAACCTTGATTTTGAAGCTCTGCACTGGGCCACGCCAGGGGACAGGCACATTCCAGCAATCTACAGGTTGATGCACAGCCCACCAACTCAGCTCCCCAGGAGGAGTGCAGTGGGGCAGGGAGGAGAGGCACTGGAAACCCCTCGCAAGCCTCAGCCCAGCGCTCTGCCCTGCCTAATTAGTCAGACTGACGGTGTGTTAAATCTGCAAACATTAGACTGCACAGAAAGGATCTGTTAAATGAATCAAGTGGTTTTCATGGATGTGTAACGCACTGCCACTTGCTGTCACTTTATCCAGCTGACAGCAACCCACCCCAAACCTGTCTGTGTGCAAGTACACACCAAGGCCGAAACATCTAAATCCCCTTTCCTACTAAAGGTCCATTGACTGCACTCTTTAACAAACAGACAGTTCCAGGTTTTAAAAAAAAATTGTGAATATACCTTTCCTTCACCTACTGCTCTACAATAGCAAAAAGTACACCCTCCACACACTGGAATTATAGATGCCCCAAGAAAGAAAAAAATAAAAAAAATCAGTGGAAATCAGGAGCACTCAGCCCCTGCAGGATTAGACTCTTGGAGATCTTTCTTTCCACCACTTCTTATGAGCAGCACCCAAACATTCAACACCCCAAAACATAAAAGCTGAGCAGCTAATTACTTCATTTATCATTATTTCATTTTCTGTAGAAAGCAATTTAATTCTTATCCTTCCTAATAAAAGAAGTATTTTATCATCTCTCTCACCCGCCCTGAATTAGACCGCACAGATGCCTCCATGACAGTAGATCAAACACCATGATATTTCTTACCTAAAAGGGCACTGCAGCTGAGGATATCAGGAACTGCACTCACATTAAAATAGATTCTTTTAGCATTTCTGCTCAAAAAGATAGCATTTTTAAAGATTCTGGAAGCTTCTTAGGATTAGATCTTACAATATGGGTAATGATTAATACAAAACACTCGAAAAGAAAATCCCTCTGATGGGGAAAGGAAAAAAAAATGCCACAAGGCCATTTACCTTTTAAGGACAGAAGAAATGCCTAGACAAGGGATTTAACAAGCTTTCACAAAGCAGAAGTCTCCTCACAAAGTGGAAATAATTTAGCCGAATGTAAGAAACGCAGTTTTCAGCTTCACCGTCATAATTCTCCACTGCAGAGCTTTACAATTTACAGTGGGACAAAGGGAAGCACTTTCTCTTTCAGGCTGATGTTGAATGAAAGTTTAAAATAGGAAACTCTACACAGTGAGAGAAAGCTGAAAATTCCTACTACAGTGAGACCAAATTGTATTTCAAGTTAATTTAGTGGATTGCTGTCATCATTTCGTTTTGAATTAAAACTAGGAGCAGCAGTATTTAAAACTATTTCCTGAAGTCTGGGGCATATTTTAATAAGAGGGAAGACTGTGAGTTGTTAAACAGAGAGCAAACATTTGACAAACTAGTACTCTCACGGGATTGTGATTTAATGGAAATTATACTTTTTTCTCTTGGAAAATATTTCCTGACATAATTTGACAAAATAAAACAAACACAAAAAAGAGTAATTCATACAGGTGGAAGAAAATAAGAACAAACGTAAACTAGATCATGATTTCAAACGACAGGAAAAGGTTCAAGTGCTTTCTAAAGATCTGTCCACAGCTGCATGCAGAGGTGCATGAGATTGGGCCAGACCATGTACGGTGCTGATGGAGAATAATGCCATGTGGGGGAGGAGTTATTACCCAAATAAACAAAGCCAGCAATGATCAAGATGGACTAAAAATAGAGGCTGACAATAACGGAGGAAAAGAGAGGCAAGGAAGATGAGACCTTCACAGGCCTAAACTTCCACAGGTCTATAAATGACCTCCCCTGTAACAGGAGAGTGATGGATCAGGGTGGGGAACTGAGGAATCTCCCTCTCTGGGATTCAAAGCACAAAGCCCCTCATCTCAGTTTGTTCTTCAAAGCCACATGACCTGGTGAAGATTGGCTGTACCACTTGAGTGTGAATTTCTTTTAAGAAAGCAGGAGGAAAAAAAACTAGGTGGGAAAAGGCTGAAAGAGATGTCCCATATCTTCCCAGTCCTTAGGACCACGGGTCGGCTGTGGGTACATCTCTTTTAGAGAGGGGCATATGGTGAAAGAGATAAGCTGAAACTGTGGGAAGAGGGAGGACAAAAGCTACTTAATCTGCCTGATTAATTCTTAATGAAGAAACGTGGCTTAGCAAGGAGCAGTATCATGGGAAGCTGGCTCAAAGAAGGCTATTTTAAACCTACAATATTTAGACTGATTTGCAGTGAGAGTCTGCTGAGAAGATGCTAAGGCAGCCGAGGCAGCTGCAAACACAACTGGCATGTATGTGTCCAGGTGGAGCGGGGAAGGCTGGGCCTTGGGGTGGGATAAGGGAGGCTTTTGGGAAGTCCTCACAAGTCATGGAAGTGGAGGTGAGAGGGGGGACTGCGCGCCTGAAGAGGCAGCAGTTTCCCTACTGACCTTCCCAACGAACCTCAAAAGCCCTCACAATTCATGGCAATGACTTGGGGCACTCATCAGCCCCTGCCCCAGCTGCTGGAGGGCTCCCTAGGAAAACACGCACTCAAACACCTTACTGCTCACAGGCCCAGCTGCTTAGTGGCTCTCTTAGGAGGAAGATGCTACTTGTCTTGCAGAACTGTGATGTTTTTTCCCCATGATAATATATCACTATTTCTTATGATACAAATAAAATTATTTTTTAAGTGATGAAAGAGGAATTACCTCCTTAAGACATGTGTCACTTTTGTGAATAATAAAATCTTCTGTACATGATGTGTCTGTGGACACACAAATGCTTAGGGTCTTATAAAGTTCACGATTATAAAATATACGATTTGAATATTATTGCTCTTTGCTTTATTTTTCTAACTCTGAAATACATCTGGCACACTTTTTCTCCAGCTCACTTTCTAAAGCAGTGTTCTAAAGTCTAAACTGTGTATGTTTACAAGACAGCATAAATTTAAAACAACCCAGGACTGGAACTGTATCTATAGAGAGGATTTTTCTTCTTTTTTTTTTTTTTTTCCCCCCACAAACAAAAATAAAAAATAAAATTCATATCCGGACTAACACTCTGTGTAGAAAATATTAACCTGGAGCAAATTTTTATGCAGGCAAGTTATAAATCCCTGGAAATATTACAGTAGCAAACCACATTGACCTTTAACTCTAGTATTGCAAATGGTAATGCTATAATAATTGTGTATGTCCTTTTATTGCGTGACTCCCCTCTCCCCCAGCCCACTAGGAAATGGGAAATGATGGCCTTTAGCAGTCCTTTAAATTGAAGGTATAGGGATGCCTTAAGTTTATTCCCAGTTATATATAACCATGTAGTATTATTATTATTTATATCTTGCTAGCGGCACTTGGAATGCAGCTGCTCCTGTGGGTAGCCTTGTAAAGGAAGGTGCTATGTGTTTTGTACAAGTATTAAATGTGTACAGGAGATGATGCTGTATAAATGCTTTCTTTTAATATTTTTGTGAACTGACACTGCAGTCTCTGAAGAGAGGGGGATTCCATGCAGCATGCAGCGATATCAGAAATAAGCAAAATTTAATGAGCAGAGGGACATTTATATTGATATAAATACACAGCATTACAACAGCTAATGCAAGCTGAGAAATGACTATCAGGAAATAAAGTTGGATGCTTAATGTTTAAAGCACTCTGTAGCTAAAGTGTTTCAACAAGATTTGATTGCTTCCCATCGGTGCAGTGTGGGGATCTCTTCCACCCTTTTCTGGAGAGACTGATGCAAGGACTCTGCAGGAGATGGGAAGGAGCACTGAACAGCACAACAAATTCTCCTGTTTGTATGGTTTTGCAGAGACTGACACTGCTAAAGATCAAAGGTGCAATGCAAGTTTGCCAAAGTCAATGAACAAACAGAAAATGACAAGACCCCGGGATATGCTTTGTTTGGTTTTGAAAATAACATTTTATATATATTTTTTAAAATCTTGCTTCCAAGTTTGAACCAGACAGATAGTGAATTCAATAGGCTTCTCTCCTTCTCTTGAGGAGACATATATCCAAGAGGCACTTTTTTCTAATGTGGTTCCTTATGCAGGGGTAAGATTAACACACAGGTATAAAATAAAACTATTGAGCTATTTTAATACTTTTTCTGTCATGCATTCAGGACCCTCTAAAGTTGTCACCAGCTACTGTTTCATTTAATTCCCTAGCCTTCAGGGTAATGTAAGAAAATTGAAGAGATTAGGAGCTCTCTCTTTCCTGTTCAATGCATTTGTGTTGCAGTAAATTGGTACCAATCTTCAATCTCATGGTCAGGGCTCTCCAGGGTCTTTCCACTGATATGACAGAGCAGTCAGCTTGATAAATGGTGCACACACCCTCCAGCAGAATGGAGAAAGCTTTCCTCCCTGTCACTGTAACTCTCTCCCACACTAGTAGAGGAAACACTTTGCTGTCTCATTGCACTAAGGAGCATCACTATTCTGTTTACATTGTCTGTGTTAATTAGAAGATACATTATTTTTTTCCTCCTAGATTAATTATTTCGTGGACAGTGGCAAACACAGGATATGGCCCCATTGTGAACTAGAGGGAAGGCAAAACCCCTAGCTTGGAAAATTACTTCTGATGTAACACTTCGTGGCCTTGAAGTGGGGTGTGGAAAAGAAAAAAAAAGCCCTCAAATTAGAACTCTATAAAACCTTAAATAAAATATATTCACTAAAGAGGCAGCTCAGTAAGGTAGTTAAATGCATGCTTAACCTCAAGCTTAGGAGCTGTTGCTGATGGAGGGGTATTGTGCAGTTTTACATTATGCCCTTACTTGATCACCCTTTTGAATTACAGTTAATAGATATGAAGTTAACACAGGCACTAATACAAGAGCTGCATTAAAGTGCATTTAGCAAAACATTTAAGCAAATACTTCTCTCCTATTCTGGTTCATTCTGCTTCATCACTTCTCTAGCACTCACTCCCCTGAACTGGCATTGGGAATACTTAAGCACTGAAGAGGGGTCATCTTGGTCCTTTTCACTGTGTGTGAAAATATAAAGGAAAGTTGGAGGGTAATGAAAGGGCTTTAAAAGTCAGATTTGCAAACTCTTCTTTTCCCAGAAACTTGGCCTTGAACAGCCAGGCATATGTGTGTTTGCGTGCAAACCCACGTATTTCAAATTTGCTCATGCAGACAGCTGATCTAAAAGGATATCATGTGAAACTTATAATAGACAATTGGCTGGAGGATTTAAATAAACAAGTCTTCAAACACCACTGACAGCAGAAAAACATGTGGAGGATCAATTTGCCGTGGGACAAAAAGTAAGGGATTGGTTCCACTATGTGATATATTAATGAGATAGTAATTAACTGCAGTTCACACCTGGTGAAGATCAGGCAGTGTGTGTCTTAATTGAGGCTTGATGCAGTTCACTATTAAAATCTATACCCAAAATGTGCACTAAAATCAGTCTATGTAGAAATGACTAGAGAGAGTTGAAAAGCCTGCAATTAAAGGGTTAATATAGACCTTACTTCTCAAATTGAGTACACTGCAGATTTCAAAACATACCACATGTTGCACACCAAAGCCAGATTTTCTACTCTGGCTATTCTAAGCCTACAGAAGAACAGACCTGCCATTTCACTTAAAACTGTGAGTTGATCACCTTTCCCTATCTCATCCCATTGTGCCTCTGGCACTGCATAGCCCTGGGAGAACAGTGTGTGATACAGACCAGCCAGTGATTAATAGTTGCTGGTAAATCCAGTGGGGTGAATTAAGAACAAAAGGAATAATCTTATCTCTAAAATTCCTCGACTTAGTGCATTTGCCACAGCCTTAGGGCTAGATGTTCAAAGCAGTGTGTGCAGAGTCAGTTGCCTGTAGCCACTCTTCAGGAATATAAGTTGGTTTTCAAATTGCTGGGAATAGATGGTAGGTGCAAAACACATACCAAGTAGGGATCAAAAGGAGCTGGAGGAAGTCCTAGGACTCTGGATGGAATTACAATTTGCTTTTCTAAAAATGCATGTTACCTGTCCCAAGCTTACTAGGGAAATGTGGTGGGTTGACCATAGCTAGCAGCCAAGCACCCACACAGCTGCAGGATGGGGAGAAAATAGGTGGAAGGTGATAAGGATTGTGGAACAAGATAAAGACAGTTTAATAAGTCAAGCAAAAGCTGTACATGCAAGCAAAACAAATAAGGAATTTATTTACTGCTTGTTATGGGCAGACAGGTGTCCAGCCATTGCATGTAAAGTAGGGCCTCAGCACACGTAACAGATAATTGGGAAGGCAAACACCAGAACCACAAATGTTCCACTTTCTTCCTCCTTCCTCCTTTCATTGCTGAGCATGACATCCTATGGTACAGGATATCTCTTTTGTCAGTTTGGGCCAGCTGTCCTGGCTGTGTCTCCTTGGAGTTTCTTGCCCACCCCAAGCCTACTCACTTTGGGGACAGAGGGTGAAAAAAAGAAGGCTTTGAAGCTGTGCAAGCACTTTTCAGCAACAGCCAAAACATTGGTGTATCAACACTGTTTTAGCCACAAAACCAAAACACAGCACTATCAGGGCTGCCATGAAGAAAATTAACTCCATCCCAGCACAGAAGAAAGCAGAAACCCACCAATGAAGCCTCTTTCAATCAAGCCAGCCCTTGTCCCTGGGGCAGATGTTTCAACAGATAGTAGGAACCAACATTTGCACAGACAAATCCAGTCCATCATTAGCCAGTTGATACAGCAACTTCCATTTTCAGCCGCAGTATTGAGGAAAGTCAATCTCCTTGACAGCCTGCACCAATTATCTCAACCTTATCCTGTCTTCTGACCTCCCTGCCAAAAGCTGGGGCAATGCTGCCTTAGAAGTTTGGCTCAGGAATAGCTTTGTTGTGTGAGGTGTTGACTGCCACAGGCAAGTATTTTCACTCTGGTTAAGACCAAGGATTGAATCTATCACATCTTTTATAAACAGGATTAGCAAACGTGAACTGACAAGATGCTACTGAAGGAAGTAGAAGATCTGTACCACTATCACTTAAACCTCATCTGTAAAACATTTGGCAACACAAAGAGATTTGGACATACTATCTGAGTATGCTTTTTACTGCAAATCATGACTGAATTTGATCTCTTTCTATATTTGTCCTTGTTTGGGAATAGAAAGAATAGTCAATCCATTCAGCTTGTGACATTAGAGAATATATAGGCTACTTTCAGTAGAAGAGAAAAATTGCATGTGATTAAGGAAATTCTGCTCATATACTCAGATGTCTGAAGGCCACTGTTACTCATTGCTGCTAATATGGAGTTCTGCAAATGGTGGATGATTTGGGATTGGCAGGTTGAGAAAATTCTAAAATTGACATAAGGGACACATCTCCTGTCTCAAAATCCTGAAAAGCATCCCTGAGTTTTCTATATCCACTCTTGTAACACAGGATGGGAGTATGCGAGCATATTACTGAACAAGTTTTTTATCACTGAAGTGTCATGGTTTGGGCCGGATTGGCCCAAGCAGGCAGAACAACAGATGTTTCCTCTCTCTTGCAGAGCAGAGAGAGAGAAAAAAAAAAGAAGGAACTAAACTACTTTAATGAAATATAAATAATAAAATAATAAAAAGAAATTTATTAAATATATACAAAACTGTATCAAGCTCCCAGGATGACAATCATGTCATCAGCAGGCACTGGGGAAGTCCAAGGCTGGACTCAGTGACGGACAGGAGATGGATTCTGGATCTGGATTCAGGAACATACGGATCGGGATCAAAGGCAGACGAACAGACAGAGTCCTCCTCAGATGTTGGTCATTGAAGAAAAAAACCTGACCCTTTGGTCCCTCAGCTTTTATGCTGAGCATGAGGCAGATGGGATGGAAGACCCTGTGGGTCAGTTTTGGGTCACCTGTCATGTCTGTTCCTCCCCACATGTGTGACCCCTCTACGCTTTTCCACTTCCTACCCTCCAATGGGGAAAATGACAAACTTTTCCGGCCTTGGTTGCAGTAGACTTAGCAATAAGTCTAAGCAAGAACCTCTCTGCATCCCACGCCTTGGCATCAACTATAAACTTGGGTCTTGTCACTCTGAGAACAAACAGTTTTCTCCATGACATGCTGTTAATTTCAGCAGTTATAAGAGGCCTAGTTAGAAAGTAGAGTTACTGAACAAAACTGGTCCTGTTTTACCTCAAACCAGGACATGAAGTCTCACTAGTGGCTTCAAATTAATTGTTTCCCTAGTAAAAATCTAAGGAAATTTTTTTGCCTTCTGTTTTTTTTTTCACTGTTCTTATACGTCATGGCATTCACCATGTTCAACATTCACACGGTAAAGCAAGCATCTCTTTTGAGTGCCACGAGGTCTTTTCAAGGCACCTTATCAAGCGCTTATTGCCAGTGCAGCCAGCTGATGAGGATGGTCAACCTCTCACTGCTGATCCTGAAATACACTGGACTAGCTCCTGAAAAATTGTTAATAGATGGAGTAAAATATCCTGATTTGTGAACTACTATAGCCTACTTTCCTTCACCAGTGTCAGGTCACCATGGGTGCCTTATTCAAACAGAGAGAAACTTTGCATGCAGAACAGTTGCTGCAGTTTTATACTACCTGTGTAATAATTCATGACCTCAGTAATAAAGAACTCATTAAACCTATTTCCTGCTTTTCTTTTACACATAGACCTCCCAGCAGTTCAAGCCATACATAATGAGTCCAAGTATTTTACGGGATAGTGTTAAAATTATCTACTATTCCTTTATATCTGAAATAACTCTTTTATTTTCCACCACTACGTTGCTAGCATAACTAGGAAACAATATATTACCCTAATTACATGTTATTTATTAGGCAAGAAGCAAATAAGTCATTCAAAGACAAATCCCTGTAGTTACTCATGGAACTGTTTTAGATGACAAAGATATAGTAAACCAAGTAATTTTTCATTATATTTATTACACACTCTTTGTACTAATGAACAATAACAGGCTTTGCTGAAATAATGGCTTCTGTTCTGAGTTATGGTAAATGTTATACAGGCCATATTCATCAAAACCGTGTCAAAGCCATGGATGGCCTTTATTTCTTTTGCTTGCACTTGAGGAAATTGTGTAGCTGGTGAACAGCAATGATTTGGAGGGCTTAATAAACATAATGTGAAATAATTAGTGGCTTTAAAAAAACAACATGCATAATATACCACTGGCAGCTCAACCCCTGAGAAACGCACAGTGGTGAAGATGCTAGCAATTTATTTTTATAACCTCTACCTTTGGAAGAGCCTGTGCATTCTCTTTGCTCTCAATATGAGAGACTCTTTCTCTGTGTTGTTAAGCAAGCATTAAATCTGCACCACAGTGGGATGAAAATCTCTCATTAACTTCACTCATCACTTGGAATTAATGGATGCTGTAAAACAAAAGAAGTAAATTCAAATATGAAATCACAGAAAGAAAGAAATATATAAAAAAATTAAGAGAAAAGGAGGATTTTGCACTTAAAAGAGTTAAGTTAGGATTTAAGTGCTTTTTAGAGAAGAAATAGGAATCCCTATCTTCTTCCTCCCACATATAAGTCCTACATATAATGATATGAAAAAACATTATTTCACTTCCTGGTGAATATTTATTTGCTCCAAAGAAGCTGACAGAGGACAAAACAACATAAGAATATCCTTGAGTGTGATGGCCAGTGTCATCTCCCAGGAACTGTGTTCAAATACCCAGGTATCAGAGAGCCTGATCTCTAACAGTCTTGGTAAAAGTACTACCCTTCTTGGGTGGTGGGTCAGAGTTGTCTTTGTGTCGCTCTAGACCTGACCTGGTAAAAATATGCTCAGAATATCTATTGGATAAGTCCTTTCAAGTGGGAGAGGTAAGACACTGCAGCGAAATGTGCACTCAGGTTCTTAACATTACCAAGCTTTCAGAGTCCTGGGCAACCACCCGAAAAACATGTGAGAAACTTGGCAGAAAATTGCTGAGGGGAATTAACACTTTCCAGGGTTGTACAATGGCTGTGCAAAAACTGGGGGACTACATTTTGAGGTCAGGTACCCCAATGGTAATTAGCCAAAGCTCAGGTTTGTTTTTGGAATAATATAGAGAATAGCAAGTCTCATGAATAGCATTTGCTGTCCAGGCTCAAAAAAAGGACTCTGTCCAGTCTGACAACCGGCCTCCAGGGACAAATATTTCAAAGTAATTTTAATTCTTCAATCTCTATTCTTGTATGCATTCCTAAATGAAAAATGCTCTAAACTTTATTGGCAAAAGAAAAATCCAACTGGCCCTTTCAGGAGTCTTCCATAAAACTTAATTCATCTGACTCATTAAAACCAATGTGTGTATCTTTGTAGGAGACTTGGGTAAGAAGAATGACAAACTGCTTACCAACATTGCAAAAAGAATGCCTGGTCTGTAAATGCAGTTCAATAAATTCAGTCCAACAAGTGTACTTCTTTATCCTTCCCTTGTCTTTTGAGACTTACATTGAGGAAACCAAATTAATTTGCAATAATAATTACAAATTTGTGTCTCTAATTCTTTTAGAAACTCATGCTCATTTTTATAATTTCTCTCATGTTTGTTCATAACAAAAATACCTGAGTCTGCTTTGTAAGAAGACTTATGGTGTTTGGATGGGATTTGAAGATTTCTTATTGGGATCTATCTGATGGATTTCTTTTCCTAAAAGGTACAAAGCCACATACTGCTGGATATCTCTATCCCAAGGCAAAAACACACAGCATTTTTACAACATGAAACAGTAGAATCATAGAATAGTTTGGGTTGGAAGGAACCTTTTAAGGTCATCTAGTCCAACCTCTCTGCAATGAGCAGGGATGTCTTCAGCTAGACCCAGGGTGCTCAGACCCCTGTCCAAACAGACATTGAATATTTCCAGGGACAGGTTGTCTACTCCCTCTCTGGGAAACCTGTTCCTATGTTTCACCACCCTAATCATAAAAAATTTCTTCCTTATATCTAGACTAAGTCTACCTTCTTTTAGTTTAAAAACATCACCCCTTTTCCTGTAGCTACAGGCCCTGATAAAAAGTCTGTCCCCATCTTTCTTATAAGCCCCCTTTAAATACTGAAAGGCTGCAAGAAGGTCTCCCTGCAGCCTTTTCTTCTCCAATCTGAAAACGCCCAACTCTTTCAGCCTTTTCTTTTGTGGCCCTTCTCTGAACTCGCTTCAGCAGATCCACGTTTTTCCTGTACTGAGGACTCCAGAGCTGGATGCAGTACTCCAGGTGCGGTCTCACCAGAGCTGAGTAGAGGGGGAGAATCAGCTGCCTCAGTTTCCTGGCCACACTTCTTTTGTTGCAGCCAAGGATATGGTTGGCTTTCTGGGCTGTGAGTGCACATTGCCAGCTCATGTCCCACCTTTCATCCACAAGTACCCCCAAGTCTTTCTTGGCAGGGCTGCTCTCAACCCCTTTATCCCCCAGCCTGTATTGACACTGGGGGTTGCTCTGACCCAGGTGCAGGACCTTGTACTTGGCCTTGTTGAACCTTATGAGGTTCACATGGGACCACTTCTTGAGCTTGTCCAGGTCCCTCTGGATAGCATCCCGTCCCTCTGGCATGTCGACTGTACCACTCAGCTTGGTGTCATCTGCAAATTTGCTGAGGGTGCACTTGATCCCACTATGTCCTTGATGAAATATTTAACAGTATTGGTCCCAGCATGGACCCCTAAGGGACATTACTTGTCACTGATCTCCATCTGGACATTGAGCTGTTGACCACTAGTCTCTGGATGCAACCATCCAGCCAATTCCTTATCCACAGAACAGTCCCCATCTCTCCAATTTAGAGAAAAAAAAATGCTGTGAGGGACCATGTCAAAGGCCTAACAGATGTCCAGATAGGTGACAGCTGTATCTCTTCTCTTGTCCACTGGTGTAGTCACTCCATCATAGAAGGCCATTAGGTTGGTCAGGCAGGACTTGCCTTTGGTGAAGCCACGCTAGCTGTCTCAAATCACTTCCCTGTCCTGAATACATACCTTTATTATACCTTCTAGAAGGATCTGTTCCATTATCTTCCCAGGTACAGAGGTGAGGCTGACAGGCGAGTAGTTTAGTATTTCCCAGGGTCCTCCTTTCCACCCTTTTGAAAAATGGATGCAATGTTTCCCTTTTTCCAGTCACCAGGGCCTTTACTTGACTGTCATGGCTATTCAAATACCATGGAGAGAGGCTTGACGACTACACCAGCCAATTCCCTCAGGGCTCTGGGATGCATCTTGTCAGGTCCCATAGACTTCTGTATGTTCATGTTCCTCAGGTCGTCTCACACCTGATTTTCTCTTACAGTGGGAGGGACTTTACTCCCGCAGTCCCTGCCTTGAGCTGCATCCACTTGAGAGGTGTGGGGAGAGAGTTTGCCAGTGAAGAATGAGGCAAAAAAAGTTGTTGAGTACCTCAGCCTTCTTCTCGACTGTTGTTACCAGTTTGCCAGTCATGTCCATTGGCGGGGTACACTTATTTCGACCCTTTTCTGGCTGACACATATGTAGAAACCCTTCTTTGTATTCTGTGCATCACTTGCCAAGTTCAGCTCCAGCTGTGCTTGGCCTTCCTGACCCCATCCCCACAAAACTGGGTAGCATCCTTATATTCTTCCCAGGATGCCTGTCACTGCTTCTGCTGCCTGTGTATTTCCTTCTTGCCCTTTAGTTTGACCAACAGGTCTCAACTCAGCCATGCTAGTCTCTTGCCAGCTTCTCCTGATTACTTATACTTGAGGATCAAGGGCTCTTGTGCTCTAAAAAAACCATCCTGAAAGACCTACCAGCTCTGTTCTGCTCCCTTGTCTCTGAGGGCAGTTTCCCAAGGGATCCTATTGACTAACTCCTTGAAGAGGTGGAGGTTTGCTTTCCTAAAATTCAGAGTCCTGATTTTATTCTTTGGCTGACCTGTATCCCTCAGGACTGTGAACTCCACTGGTGCACGATCACTGCAGCCCAAGCTGCCTCCAATCTTGACGTCACCAATTAACTTACTTGCACTGGTGACTGTCAGGTCTGGTATCACTTCCCTTCTGGTAGGGCTGCCTATTACCTGGCTTAAGACATTATCCTCAATGCACACCAGGAATCTCCTGGATTGCCTACAGCTTGCCTGTACACTGTATTTGATTTAGTGCCAGTGGCACAATACTGTCTGTGTGTATGAGAACTATGCAAACGTCATAGCATGCAGATTGCAAATGGGTAAATTCTGTTCAACCCAGACTACACTACTACCCAACGCTAAGATCAGAGAGAAAGAAGAGAAAAAGAAAAGGTTAATTAATACACTGTAACTGATTTTACAGGTTTGCAGTTAAGTTTGGGCTGGCATGCTTTCAGCTTTTTGGTACTGGGAAATATCTCACTGATGAAAACCATGCTGCCAGAAGTGCTGATATAAAGTGCAATTGTTCCACACAATGATCACATTAATACGATATGCTGGTCATCTCTCAGCAACCCGTAGTCCTCTGTGTAATTGCTTGTGTCAGAGGTACACATCTTGGTTTTGTCTAAAAAAACCTTGCCGTCAGTCCATTGATGTTGCAGACGCTACGCTCTTCAGAATGCCATGCTTGGAAGGGTCTTGTTCTATTCTGAGATTCCCAATGTGTAAACAAGATATTTAGTCCAATGGTGTCTTTCCTCACAAGCTGAAGTAATTTCAGTCATCCCTTCAATTTTAGGGTAGTCTTTCATCTGAGGCAACATGCCTTCATTTCATTCTACCTGTAATTAGGGCCAAAAAAACCTAAAAACCCAAAAAAACCTAAAAACCCAAAAAAACAAAAACCAAAAAACAGCTCCACCCTCACCTGATAAACATACAAAAAAGAGGTGGACTGATGCACACAGGAAGCGCTAGCTGGACTAATAGTATGCCAGTTAGCTGAACTGTACCATGTGCTATGTATTTACAAAACTTACTTCATTTGAACAGTGTTATATAGGAAACCGTTCTTCAAAGTCATGTAATTCCCCTGATTTGTTCTTCTCCAAGTTTCTCCAGCTTGGAAGTCAGGCAGCTGCCATAAAAACTGCCATATTCGTCTCTTCATATATGAGACTGATGGATCATCATTAGAGAAAAACCTCAAAGCAGAGAAATGGCTCATTCGCCTTTCACCCTGTGGAAGAGGTGTGCTCTCGAGAGTAAGGGTGAGTGCATCTGCAGGACACAGAGGAAGCCTAAGCTGTGATAAATGGCAGTGAAGATAGGGCCCTTGGTATCCAACACCATGGATGATTAATGCTTGTGAACACAAAAAGTTACCACTAGATCCCAAACATAATGAAGAAAAACCCTGCAGTGTTTCAACATGCGACAAAGCATATAACCGCATTCAGTTATCCAAAATGCATACAGAGACACATGTGTTTCCTAAACCCATATGAAGATTTTTAGGGGTATAAATATTCAGAGAAGGCTCTGCTTATGAGCTAGGAATATAGTAAATGCATCATTATTAACTTATTCCTTGCTGCCTAACATATAAGACAACTGCATCATCATGTACCTAGTAATTCCCCTTTGAAGTAATGAACAAATAACACTGACAAATGCTACCATCACATAATTGGTATAATGAGTTTCAATGGGGATGAGATTCTGAGCGTGATTTCTATTTCCTTAGAGCTGGGGTAAATTAAGAATAAATCATGGGAGCTACTGCAGGTTTAACCATTGCGTCACTGAGACAGAAGTCTGACCGGCATTTTGTGGACAATTTTTGGAATAAACCAGCTGAAAATAAGAAATTCCATCAAAGCTTGACCAAGAGACATATAAAACCTTGTAGATCAGATGTTAAGCGTCTTACAAGCTTCTTTAGAAACAGTAACAGTAGAAACTGCCACCTGGAATTAGAACTAGAAAAGGTCTTGTTAGTTATGGCTTTCATTTGGTCTGCTAAGCCATAAAGGATGTTCTGAATTAAACTGTCAGGGCAAGCTTGTGCTCTAAGGGGCAAGCAGGACAGCTTCTCCTTTGCAGGTTCAGTTCTGCCGTGATACTGTTTGTGTTTAAGGAACTCTGAGCCAAGCAACTGTCATTCTTCTCCTCACTTCATGGATCCATTTTGTCCCTGACTGCATTTTTGTCCTTTTGGAGGAGGAAGCAAGTACATGTTTCTCTAGAAGTAACCCAGCAAACATTCAATAAGATAAGTTCAAGGCTCCTTTCATCATAAAGAAAGATGTGAAAAAACCCACAAACATTCTAACCCTGTCTTAAGGTCAGCACCACAAACGTGGATAATACTTGTGAAATTTACTAAAGGTTTAACATGGCAAAACTGTAAGTGGTGCTCAGATGGCGAGGAACACAGTGATGGCAATGGTAAGTTCTGTGGCTGGGCGCTTGACTGAAGCAGACAGGGAGGTTCCTGGAGTCAGGGAAACCCAAGGAAGGGCAGAGAGCTGGAGTCAGCAGCTCTCATGAGTAAGGCTGGCATGGTGGCTTGGGTGCTGCTGGAAGCAACCATGGGAGATTTAAACAGCCCTGGGGAGCGCAAGCAGCCAGGAGAGCTGCAGACAGGGCACGGCATGGCAGTTCCTGCAGAAGGGCATGCAGGGAGGGCCCTGCAACCGGCTAGTTGGTCCACAGCCCAGGGAAGTGCTCAAAGTCTCTGCCAAAATGCTAGGCACTCACCTCAGGGGTAAAACCAGTGCTCCTACACAGAAAGCCCCTCAGACATCTGATGCATCCACCCAGGCAGAACTGGTAAGGAGGGAGATTTCAGTACAGGCAGTAGGTTGCAGGGAGTGTCCAGACCCTTCTCCTTCTCCTGGTGGAAAGGTAAGTACTTACACATGGTGTGCACAGGTTGATGACCTGTTACATCAGGTAGCTGAGTTGCAAGACACGGTTAAAATGTTGTGCAGTATCAGAGGAGCCAAGACAGATAGGTGGTTTCATAACCATGTTCTTCTAATGGATACCACTAAGAATGAGGCACCTTGGACCCTGGTGACCCACAGAAGCAGGACTGTGCTTCAGCCCTCACTCTCTGGCATCGCAACAAAACACAGGTATGAAGCTTTAACAGCTACAGACACCCAAGGAGCAAGGTCTGCCAGGAGGAGCTGCACCAGCAGCACACGGTAGATACCATAAAAGACCACAACATGTGCTAGTAGTTGGTGACTGTCTGTTAAAGGGCACTGAGGCACCCATCTGCTGTCCTGACAGGGAGTCGTGAGGTATGCTGCCTTCTGGGACCTGAGGCTTGAAATGGTGCTGAGAGGATGCCACAACTTGTCAGGAGTACAGACCCACTGTTACTCTTTCATGTGGGCATGAATGACATTGCAAGCTGGAACCTGAGCAGAATTAAGAAGTCTATAAAGCCCTGGGGGCGCAAGTGAAAAAAATTGATGTCCAAGTTATCTTTTCCCCCATTTTACCAGTTAGAGGAAAGGGAGCAGCCAGAAATGGACAGATAATGCATATCTCCTCCTGACTACATGTCTGGTGCCGTAGGGATGGTTTGGGCTTTTATGACAATGGGACATTCTTTGATGAATATGGCCTGTTAGAGAGGAATGGAATCTACCTGTCCAGAAGACACAAGAGAATCTTGGGCCACAGGCAGGCCAGCTTCGTGAGGGAGGCATTAAACTGAAGGACTCAGGGGCTGGGATCCAAGAGAGTAATGCTTCCGCCATCGCATCCAACTGAGGAATAAGCCAGGAGAACAAAGATGAGACTCCCAAGATGAGATCCAGAAGGCCAGCCACCTCAAGGCTGTGTATGGCCGTGGTGGATCCTCTTGCTCCCCTCTAGGGAAACCTACCTGCTCGGTTACCTCTCTGAAATGCCTGTATACCAACGTAAGCAGCGTGGGGAACAAACAGGAAGAACCAGAGGTCTGTGTGCAGTTACAGGGCCATGATCTCATTGCAGTTACAGAGACGTGGTGGGATAGCACACATGACTGGAATGTTGTCATGGAAGGCTATGTGCTTTTTAGGAAAGACAGGCCAGCAGGGCAAGGTGGTGGAGTTGCAACTGCAATGCATTGAGCTCCACCTAAGGGTGGATGAAGAATGCGTTGAGAGCTTATGGGTAAGAATTAAGGGACAGATTAATATGGGTGACACTGTTGTGGGTGTTTACTGGAGACTACTGTATCAGGAAGAGGAAGTCAATGATGCCTTCTACAGACAGCTGGCCATAGCTTCACAATCACAGGCCCCGGTTCTCCTGGGGGACTTCAACCACCCTGATGTTTGCTGGGAAGGCAACACAGGCAGACATGCACAGTCCAGGAAGTTTCTGCAGACCATTGATGATAACTTTTTGACACAGGTGATGAAGGAGCCAACAAGAAGAGGTGTGCCGCTAGACCTTGTGCTGACAAACAAAGAAGGACTAGTTGGGGAAGTGCAGGCTGGGGGTAGCCTGGGCTGCAGTGACCATGACATGGTGGAGTTCAGGATCCTGCATGAAAGAAGCAGGCCAAAAATTGGAATTACAACCCTGGACTTCAGGAGAGATAACTTTGGCCGTTTCAAAGACCTACTTGGAGGAATCTCATGAGCTAAGGAAGAAGGGGACTGGCCATGTGGGAGCAATACAGAAATGTTGACAGACTATGCAATGAGGAAGGCTAAGTTCCACTTGGAATTAAACCTGGCAAGAGATGTCAAGGACAATAAGAAGAACTTCTTCAAGTACTTCAGTAGCAAAAGGAAGACTAGTGAAAGTGTGAGCCCGCTGCTGAATGATGTGCTCTGGTGATGGAGACTGCAGAGAAGGTGGAGTAACTGAATACCTTTTTAGGTTCAGTATTTACTCATAAGGTTGTCCCTCAGGAATCCCAAACCCTGGAGGTAAGAGAGAGAGACTGGAGAAAGTAAGACTGTCCCTTGATTGAGGAGGATTGGGGATCATTTAGGTAAACTCCATAAGCACAAATCCATGGGCCATGATGGGATGCAGCCATGAGCGCTGACAGAGCTGGCAGATGTTATTGCAGAGGCACTCTCCATCATCTTTGAAAGGTCATGGAGAACAGGTAAGGTGCCTGAGGACTGGAGGAAAGCTAATGTCACGCCAGTTTTCAAAAAGGGCAAGAAGAAAGAATCAGGAAACTACAGGCCAGTCAGCCTCACCTCCATCCCTGAAAAGGTAATGGAACAGCTCATCGTGGATGTTATCACTAAGTATGTGGAGGTTATTTGGAGTGGTCAACACAGGTTCATCAAGGGAAAATCATGCTTGACCAAACTGATAGCCTTCTATGATGGCATGACTGGCTGGGTGGATGAGGGGAGAGCAGTGAATGTTGTCTACCTTGACTTCAGCAAGGCTTTTGACGCTGTTTCCCATAACATCTTCATAGGTAAGCTTTAGAAGTGTGGCTTAGATGAGTGGACAGTGAGGTGGACTGAGAATGGCAGAACTCAGAGGATTGTGATCAGTGGAGCAGACAGTTTGAGGCCTGTAACTAGCAGTGTTCCCCAGGGGTCAGTACTGTGTCCAGTCTTGTTCAGTATATTCATCAATGACCTGGATGAGGGAACAGAGTCTACCCTCAGAAATTTCACTGATGACACGAAACTGCGGGGAGTGGCTGACACACCAGAAGGCTGTGCTGCCATACAGCAAGACCTGGACAGGCTGGAAAGTTGGGTGGAGAGGAACCTAATCAAGTTCAACAAGGGCCAGTGTAGGGCCCTTCACCTGGGGAGGAATAATCCCATGCACCAGTACAGGTTAGGGGCTGACCTGCTGGAAGACAGCTCTACAGAGAGGGATCTGGGAGTCCTGGTGGACAACAAGTGGACCATGAGCCAGCAATGTGCCCTTGTGGCCAAGAAGCCAAATGGTGTCCTTGGGTGCATTAAGAGGAGTGTAGCAAGCAGGTCGAGGGAGGTCATCCTCCCCCTTTACTCTGCTCTGGTGAGGCCACACGTGGAGTCCTGTGCCCAGTTCTGGGCTCCCCAGTTCAAGAAGGACAGGAAACTGCTGGAGACAGTCCAGTGAGGGTTGCAAAGATGATCAAGGGACTGGAGCACGTCTCTTATGAGGAAAGACCTGGGTCTGTTTAGCCTGGAGAAGAGAAGACACAGACGGGATTTCACCAGTGCTTCTAAATATCTGAAGGGTGCGTGTCAAGAGGAGGGGGCCAGACTCTTTTCAGTGGTACCCAGCGGCAGGACAAGGGGCAATGGGCACAAACTGGAACACAGGAAATTCCATCTCAACATGAGGAAAAACCTCTTTGTTTTGAGGATGACAGAGCACTGGAACAGGCTGCCCGTAGCGGCATTGGAGTCTCCTTCCCTGGAGATAGTTAAAACCCGCCTAGATGCATTCTGTTTCAGCCTTGTCTAGGTGAACTTGCTTTGGCAGGAGATTGGACTAGATGATCTCCAAAGGTCCCTTCCATTCCCTACCATTGTGTGATTCTGTGATTCTTTTTCGGAAGCCTATTCCTCCTCTTTTTACTGAGGTGCTTTTAACAACTGTTTCTTACCCCACATGAGACTATCCAAATATATGTAGTGGAGATGTCCGTTACAAGGCAGAGATGCCCCCAGAGAGAGATAAATGGATATGAAGCAAAATGGGAAATATGTAATACACACATGTTGTGATGCCAGGCTGTTGTCTTTTCAGAAGTGATTCAGAACCAATAGTCTGAGACATTCAGTGCTGACTATAGAAAGTTACAGTGGTCAGAATAAAGAGATACTATAGGACTGTCTTTTTATTTCACCACTACCACCACTTTTTTTTTTTTTTCTTCCTTAAAAATATTGTAAAAATAGATCTTTCTGAAGGGAGGGAGAGGATAATTGGACGGTAGCTGTAGTGTGTGTGATGGTTATATCCCAAGGCAACAGTTCAAAATAAAACATAGACTCTCATATTAAGTCAACTGCTGAGGCCATCTGACAGATGAATGTGAAAATCATTGTGTGGACAAATTCTTAATCAACCAGGGACAAGGGAGCCCTGATTAGGTGAATGTGGAGAAGCAGTACTCTTTAAAACACAAGAGGTTTTCCACCTCCATATTGCCAATTATCTGTTATCCTGAATAAGCAGCCAGACAGCAGAGTTGAGAAGTGTCTGGATAAAACAGAAATATGACATGTGAAATACGTATAAATCAGAAGAAAGGACAAGGAGGATATAAAGGATAAAAGAAAATTGGTGGCAGCTGACTGTGGAGCACAGATTCCTGAGCTAGTGACCATGCAAACAGATGAGTACGCAGGGCAGATTGGCTGAACATGGCTGTATTCTCCTTATTACCAGAATGGCTTATGCAGAGCCAGCCAAGCGTCTTTGACCACAGGTGAGCTTCTCAGGCTCCATCTACAAATGCTGAAGAACTCACTCTAGCAACCAAATAATAAAAGACGTGCAAGAAAACGGGTCATTATTGGTAGCATGCACATTAACCTCTGTGAATTACTGATGCCCAGTCCATGCAATAAATCAATATAAGCAAGCATCCGAATTGCTAAAGGTCCATTTAAAGATCTCAATTTAAAAGTAATTTCATTAAAAAAAGAAAACAAAGCAAAAACCACAAAGCTGGAAGATGTGCACGTGTTTCAGTAATCAAAATGGAAAAATAAATGCAGGTAAAAGCACTGAAAAAATATTAATTCCTATTTTCTCTTCCCAATCCATATTCTGGAAAGCAATGCAATCTTTAGGAGTCAGAAAAATACTCTGCAATTCTGTACTTATGCCAAGACTTCCAAAAATTATCATCACAATGAGCAAGCCAGTAAGCCTTCAAGTCTCTGTTTCTACCTAAAATAAGCAAATGGTTTAAGGACACCATTGTACCTTTCCATGACATTTCAGAGGTATTTGACAATTAATTCAGCTTGTGAAGAATTTAGAAAACATGGCATGAGCACATGCATCAAATTCTTACACTTTACAAATTAGCCCTTCTTGATCTTGATATTTGGATCAACTTTCTTCTCTTTGTATATTACAAAGAGAAAAAAAAAAAAAAAAAAACGAAAAACTAGACCATAACATTTTCCATCAACAATGTTATTCTTTAGATAAAAAATGAAATTTGATGAGAAACTTCTAGAAGAAATTCTAATTTCCTTAAACAGTTTTTACAATTTCACACAGATCAGAAAGCCCCAAGACCATTTTTTTTCTGTGTCTGTAGTGGGCATTTTGAGCCTGCTAAAAATAACAATTCTATTTTTAAAGAAAATCAGAGAAACTCCAAAGGGTATTTTATTGATAAAACTGATAAATTACTTCTAGATTGCAAAAAAAATATAATTTACCAAGTAGTCTGAGAAAAAGTTATGACTAATAGAAAAGTATCATGCATAGAATTTCTGTCTTTGTTTTATCTGAAACTGTAACAATTATTTTGAGACCATAATGCAAAAGCAAGCTTCAGAAAACCTACTATAATTCTGACATTTTGGGATGTAGAATAATTTCATACATTATTCTGGACTCTGCTTCCCACACGAGACGAGTATTTTAGTGATCAGTAGTCACTGTTAACAAAATTGTCATCAACAGAAACTCTAAACTTAAGTGTATTGAGCAAAAATCTACCTGTTCTGTCAATCATCAGACTAACTCAAGAGCAGGTGCTCATGTGCTGATGGGTCTTCCACTGACAGGCAATCTTCATCTTAAGTGATTGTGCTGAAATGTCAAGAAATTACAAACATAAGTATTTTGGGGTTCTCCTTTTTAAATTTCAGAATGCATCTGAAAGGCTACTCGTGTCTCAACCAGAAAATCCATCTTTGTTTGTCAAGGCAAGTCAAATGTGAAAAAATGCCAACACTTTTCGCTGTCCAGAAGCGTGCTTCAAGATCTTATATACCTAGGGATAAATAAAATGGCTTGATGTAGCTCTGTTCTGAACTACTCACTTTCAGCCACTGAGGCTTGTCTTATCCATGAGGTATACACAAAGCTTGTTTGTCATTCTCTTATCCCTTTAAAAGTACTTCTACCTTTCAGTTTCTTATTTCTTCTCGGTGTTCTCAAATTAACTTCCTCATCATTTGCTGCATGAACTCAGACAGCTGTTCATAGATATAATTGATCTATGGCCTGACATCGGTAGGATGTTTCTACCAACAGAGTGAATAAAATTCTTTGGGTGTAACTTAAAAGTTTGAGTAAAGGAGGAAGGGTAAACATATACTGTAATGATATAAGCTACTACAACTGCATGAGCAAGTGTGAAGGGAGAGTGGGATTGTACCATTCATAAAATCATAGAATCATGAATCACAGGGGTTGTAAGTGACCTCTGGAGATCATCTGGTCCAACCCCCCTGCCAGAGCAGGTCCACCTACAGCAGGTTGCACAGGATGGCGTCCAGGTGGGTTTTGAATGTCTCCAGAGTCGGAGACTCCACCACCTCTCTGGGCAGCCTGTTCCAGTGCTCTGCCACCCTCAAAGGAAAGAAGTTCCTCCTCATGTTTAGATGGAACTGCCTATGCTCCAGTTGGTGCCCGTTACCTCTTGCCATATCACTAGGCACCACTGAAAACAGACTGATCCTATCCTCCTGGCCCCCTCCCTTTCAGTACTTAAAAGCATTGACGGGATCCCCCTCATCTTGCTGGGGGAAACAATGACCAACAAATCACTCAGAAGCAGTTTCTGAAACCTTCTTTGAACATGCCCTTCTCTCCCCGACTCTCTCTCCCTCTACTCTCCTACCTCTCCAAAAGCCAGATGAAAACTGTTGCAAAATTATCCCCTAGGCATGCTGGCTGGTCTGTTGTAGTTGTGAGAAGGTTGTGAGCAAAGACAGAGCTAGGGGATTTACTGGCATACAGCAAGGAACAGAGAGGTCTCTTCAACAAAAGCTTGCGAGTGGCAGTGAGGCTGGCAACAGTCATGAGGAGAAACCCTGAAAATGGTATGGGTATACCTCACCACTCTGAATTTCCACTGCGTAATTCAGACCAGCTCCAAGTTTTGAAAAAACAGCTGCAGTCAGCTAGGGTGTAACTAGTAGAGACGAGAGAGTCAGAGACACAGAGAGGAAAATGAGAAGAGGGTGCCACACAGGCTGAGAAACAAAACTATCTGGAGAGCTTTGTTTTTGAAACATCTTTGGAGGGCCGGAAAGAAGGGAACTGGGGAAAGAAAGAGAACGGCTTAGGTCCTTAAACATTGCTTTTAAGGGCTTTTAAGACTCTTAAACACCTATGAAACTAAGAGAAGAGTGAGCACAAATCAAGCACCAAAAACACTTCAGAGTAGAAGCATTTTTATTGTCATTCTTATCAATGCTAACCATTGAGAAAAGAAGAAAAAACAGTTATAGTGATTTAAAGCTAGTGCAGCCCAATTGTTCCTGCGTGCCCCCACCCCAGTGCTGCAAAAGGGAAAGGGCTGATTGGATACACCCTCCAAGCCCTCTTTCTGCTCGACATGCAGCTTAACCTTTCTTGGGGGTAGAAACAGGGCAGGAAAGGATAAGCAGGGACAGGCACTGAACTTGGCTTGCCGCTGCTCTCTCTGCCTAGGCTGGATGCACCTCACTGTGATTCTGGGATACTTCCAATTCCAGGGAAAGATCCATGCTTTTCTAAAGAAAACTCTTTCTTCTTCTCCTCCCTCCCCTTTCCACCTCCGCCTACCCATTTCTCTGTGATCAGTCAAGGAGAGAAGATAAAGGCTTTGCATTTTGAGCAGAAGGATGGGAGAAAAAGAAAGAAAAGCAGTAGAAGAATCTCTAAGTGCTTTGCCCCACCCCCTAGAAGTCTTTATTTTGTTCTGCCCTAAATGAAAAGCTAAGATCTTGTGCGACTAAAGCTTATAGCTAAGTGTTATTTCTTTTAATTGAAGGTAAAATTTGTCTTGCTGTGTGAAGACCTGTTATACAGAAAACAGAAAAACTTGACACAGAATGCAAGAGCAGAATTGCACAAGAACCTTAAAAAGATCAATCTGAGAGTTGGGAGAAGAGGAAGACCTTGGAATTTGAGACAAAAAAAATACATAGACACTTGTGTGATGCAGCACTACTACAGCATCATTAGCATAAGAGCGAAGAAAAGATTGCAAAAGGGAAGTGTGCTACTGATTATTTTGGCTGTTTGAGAATCCTTGAGATTGACCTGCAACATGGAAATGTTCAAACACATTTGTGGAAACTGGGAGTGCTCAGCACCTTTCAGGCTCATGCTTATTTGTATGAGGTTGGAAAGGAAACATGACATTAGAAGAGGCAGTCATGTGTTTGTGTCTGTATATTTGTTTGTATATATTTTATGCTTCCATAAAACATGGATTCTTTAAATCAATGATAGAGATTAAAACTTCCAAGGCAGTAAATCTAGATTCATTTTATCATTCATCTTCATTAAAAGACATAAGACACAAAAATGTTCTTTACACGATATGCAGTGGAACAAGTTAGAAAGGAATTATTATAAAAACAGTGTTTAATTTCTCTAATGCTGTATAAACATTACTGTAATTCAAACCTGGAACTCGCTTTCTCCCTATAATTCTATTCCTGGATATTCTACTGGCTATAATACAGTAATTTTCAAATACAGCAAATTATATCACAGTTTTTGAAAAATGAAATAGTCCAAATGAAACTAAGAATCCAAGGCAGGTTGGCACCGAGGTCAATATAGACAGTCCTACTCAGCTGTGGATAAAACCCTTGGGAGAGATCACTATATTAATTTCCATTTATAGTCTAGCCTAAGGAAAAAATCCAAATCCACAGAGGAAAAATGCTAAACAATGTCTTCTTTAGCATTATCTTATTTCCAGGTATTTTCAACCCTGGTTTTCACAAAATGTCTCTAGCTGTATCTATTCAGTCTTGGAGGCCACTGATTCTTGGTTTATCTGCCTGCACCAGTTCTTGAACTATGCTCAAGAGGCAGTACAGACAGTAGGAGAGCAGGGAGGAATTAAGTTTGTTCACAAAGCCAGCTTTCTCAGGCTCACACAGCTCTGCACAGACGTGATTCTGAGGTTCATGACAGATGCTTTTGAAGAATGTGTCGTTGCAGGCTCTCCATACATTGTTCCTCCCTTCCTGTCACACTGAGTACTCTCTGAAGAACTCTTAGAGTATTTGTTTGCACAACGCTTAATAGCATTCCCAGACAGCCTTTACAGAGCTACAGCTATAGGCCACCCATCTTGTTTCAAGTGCTTTAACAATTCCTGAAGATTTTGGTTTCAAAAGTTTTGAACCCATTCATTAAAGGACTCTATGTTTTTTGCTAAAGAATTGTACCGGAGAAGAAAGTATGTTTTGTTCAAAGAAACATGAATATTTTGATTTTTCTTTTTTTTTTTTTGCCAACAACTGCGAGAACAGTGCCATTGTCTCTGACCCTTAAAAAAAGAGGCTGAACACTGCCAACTACGAATGCTCAGAAAAAATATTCAATATGACAGTGAGGAAGGGAGAAGGGTGAACATACCTGATTTGTGGTACAGAGCTGTCAGCAAAGGACTGCCAGTAAAAAGATGTCCCTCTTTTACAGGCTTTTCAAATTTTGAAGATTATGCAGGGAGAAGTATGGGGGAAAAATGCTCCTAGCTAGTTTCAGGAAGTTCAGTCAAACAGATGAACAGATCACTGGGATGCTCCAGCTATTATGGAGCAGTCTGGTACATACAATCAAGGGAAAAACAGCTTTCTCACCAGTGGCTGAATTCAGCATAAAAATAGGTCCAGATCTCTGTACTGCACTAACTTAGACTATTTCCAGCTTTGGAGTTGGAAGCAATAGTGCTAAATCATTGAAATTGCACCTTGCTTTACTTTTTCTAAATTTATTTGTTATTATTTTTTTCATTCTAAATCAGCAAAAGTTTGTTTCCTGAAGGAAACTATATTTTTTTCACCCATTTCTATATGACATGATAGAAGTGAAAAAATGCAATCATTTTAGCCTATTGAAAGCTTGCAATTTGGGCTTATTCACTATGCATCACTTAGTAAAAACAAGGCAGTAACTGAAGAGTGAGTTATGAACGCACCCAATGTTTTTTTTTTCTACAGATTACCAAGGCATGGGCTACCTTAACCATCCCAAAACTACAATAAAGATTGCTCAAATGGCTGACCTCAAGTGAAACCTGATACACAAAAATTAAGGCAGTTACCTGCCTTCTGAACTACAATGCCATGCGTTCTCACTGAGCTGAAGAACCGCAGGATCTGGTGGAAAATGTAAAACGCTCATCTACTCTAGCTGCCAAACTCTCTCTTTAATCCATTCTTATATAAACTGTAGTCTTCAGAGGACCAAATCTGCTAGCCACAAAATTTTAAAAGAAGGAAATTGAGAAAAAAGTATCTATTTTGTCTGAAGTTCAAACACAAGTTATTCTATTAAGTGAAATGGTGTAGTCAAAGAAATATTTATCAGAAACATTACTGCCTGTGATTCATGGACTAGCTGGCATGTAATACAAGATGGGAGCTTTAAAATTATGCCCGGTATGGTAGGAATTTTAAAAGTTAAAAATAATTAAGAGAATTCAATTTGAAGAATATTATAATGTAATGTACACACATAGTGATCAAAGGTCATGTCTATATATTAGAAATGTCTATATATAGCACATGAATAAATAATTCACCCTGGCCTCAGGAGACTCAAGGATTAGAATCAATTATTACAAAGCTTTGTTGTTACTGTTGTTCTGCACATAGAGATAAAGATGCTACCTTGCTGGATCTTCAGATTAGGTTTTCATTAAGTCTTTACGTCTTTAAAGGTAGTTTAAATCTACCACCTTGAGTGTGCATCATCTTATCACCTGCAGCAAAGTTCTTCAACATCAGCATTTCATGGACTACTACAATATGTTGTGTAATAATTTGCCGTGTAAGTCATCCCCAGGCTTTCTGACAGTCAGATTACCAATGAGAAATTCTTGACATGATCAAAAACGATGAAGGAAAAAACCCCAAACAAACAGGGAAGGAGGATATGTCCAGATAATTATATTATTTCTAGAAAAATCACTGACTAAACAGTAACTAAGTTTAAGAACTGAGTTAGAACCCATATAGCTGAAATTGTTCTGGATTTCTTTTAAAAAAAGCAGCATTTCAGATTATTGTGGAAAGAACGTGAGCAAAATGAGGGAAATGCTTTCAAACTTGGGGATAAGACACATTAGAATTCCAAAGCAGACACTGATCAGTATTAAGCAATGAGATTTCATTTGCAGATCTCGTGTAAAATTAATTATCATAATTCTCTTAGTTCCTGTCTACATATACATATTTTTTCTCATTATCTACTTTATTACCATATTTGAATTCTCCTGTTCTATGTCTAGGAAACAAAGATGAGAGATAGGTGTTTTACTATGACTCAATAAAAAATGCACTTTTGAGTCTGAAACTGACTGTCCCATTAACTGAGGTAGAGTTCCCTCTAAAAATGTTAGCGTGGCATAAAAAACGGGGAAAAAGTATAAACTATTCCATTGAATAATCAATTCAAGTGAATGTACTGCTAAAGTTATGTTGTGATGTGACATTTAAAGTGCTTCTTATGCAATGAGGTTTCCCGTTTACAGTTCACAATTCAGTTTGACACATTCTTCTAATAGTATGTTTAGAAGCCACAGACTGAGAGATAATGCCATCAGCAGTGACCCATTAACTCCATATCAACAAGCAAATTCAACACAGTCACTCCTACCAAATACACCTGAGTTCTTGCATTTAAGAATCAGGAAACGTCTGCCTGCTTAGCTAGCAAGATTTAACAAGATTACAGCCCAAGGAAGTATAGCTTCAGGCTGTTGTCACATTAACTCTAACTCATATTCATAATGTCTTCTGATCTATCTCTAGACTCATGATGTGCAAGGGAAAAAAAATAAAATACGGATTTTACTTTTTTGCCAGCTTTATAGCTAAAGAAGAAGAAACAGGATCAGTAAAGGGAATTTATGCCACTACCTCTTCGGGGAGGGGTGGGGAGGGGTAAAGAAGCCATGTGTAATCTATATCATATATAGGTTATATGAGTGAGGTGCTTACCTGCAGAGGAATTTGAATATCTATTGCAAACCATCCCCACCCCATTCCCTAGAGCTAGCAATGTATTATCAATGGCCAATCAGACTTCTCAATAAGCTAAATATGAGCATAAGTGTGGCTTCATTTTGTCAAGTTCTTTTATTTTCAATTCACTTCGAAAGAAGTACATGAAATTGGAACAATTCAGCTTAATGATGCTGTTTATACACATTTTCTAAGTGGCAAATCACATACAATTTTGTAGTATGGTACTGGAGATTTAGCCAGGTCCATCACACAAAATGAAGAAAAAAAATCCTTGAGTTCATTCTGTATTATGTATCTACAGCTTACTACTACCTGATGAAAAATATTTCACATTGCATGTATGTCCTATGGGCTATCAGATGGAAAATACTCCTAGATTTAGGGAAAACTCTCACAGTTCTTCAGAAAGGGCTCAATTCTGCCCTTTCTACTTCTTTCTGTGAACACAGTTCCTAGCAGATACATTAAATCACTGGGTCTGTCTAGCAAAGTTTTCTCTGTTGCACAAAAAAAAAAAAAAAAAAAA
>VZSF01009214.1:388078-463485 GCA_013398295.1 Chionis minor | reverse complement strand
AAAAAAAAAAAAAAAAAAAGAAAAGAAGCTTGTACAGGATTTACTATACCAGAAGACATCTTAAGCAAAGTTGTTAAAACAATGAGTAGGCCACGATCTACACCTCAGAAATTTTGGAGACACGGGTCAGTCAGAACAGTAGAAGCTTCCAAGAAGTTACTTGAATTATCTCTGATGCGTAATCTAAAATATCAACAAAATATGCATATATATAGATACATATATATATTTTTATGTGATATTCAAGATTCAAAAAAGAGGAGTGGGGGAGGGGGAGAATACAGTTTTGTTATGTTTAATTTTTCTCCTCATAGTCCTCAGCTAAATCACATGAGAAGCAAGAAACACTGGGAGGAATAGTGACAAAATGACAAATCTACTCTTTGTCTGTATTTTAGAGTGCTTAAATTTTATCCGCATGAGTCTCTAACCTCAAATAAGACCATAAACCCATAATGCTTTGGTGTTGCTGACCACGGTGAGGTAGTGACACAGGCATGAAGTTTCAAAGCACAAGAATAAGCTGGACTTGGAAATTCCAGGTGAGACACTTCCATTGATAAAAATACAAGTACTTACTACTCTCCTTTTTAGTCAGCTGAGTCGTATGTGATTATTCAAAAATCAAAAAGATTTTGAAAGCTGTAACCTAAATGTATGATGTAATTGCAGGATGTGTTTCTTCTCATGAAGTTAAAAAAGCAGGCGCATGCTGTGGGATGTATAAATATCTCTTAAACCTATGCATGCTCTAGATGACTGTATCTGGCCCAGAAAATTCAGTGACCCCAGATAGTCACAAAAAGCCTCTGTGAGGAAGTCAAAGGGCAGCTATTGCAACCACAGAAATTGGCCAAAGCAATGCAAGCAGAAAGGAAACAGATTTAGATATTGATTCAGCAACTTTCTTTGGCAGCATCTGACAGCAGGCATTCCTGTGAACCCCAAATGGATTTTGAAAGCATCCTCCACAGTTGAATGTAAATGTTTCCTCCAGTGTGGCAACACTTGTCAATACAGAATGGTGCCAATTCTACTTTTTTGTAAAAAAAAGAATAAACTGCATTCAGTGTGTTTGCCTTAAATCTCCACGGCTCTGGTGCAGAGGGCAACACTGAGGCCACACTTCGAAACACTCCTTAGATGTCTGATTTCAAGACCATCTAACATGTCCCTTAATTTCTGCAAAATATCTATCCGACCAACCTAGACACAACTGAAACTCCCAGTCAATGAATATGCCCCTTTAGTGATTGAGGGGGAAAAAAGTGCAACTTAATTATTTTCCCAGATATCTGAGAAAAAGAAACACATTGTCCTATGTTTGGCCTATATTCAAGCTAGTCTCGGTTAAATTTTTAAAAATACTAAGGAGGGTTCCAGAGGAGGAAAAGGTTCCTATCTGAGCAGAAATATCACATATTGACATGCACTGAGAGCCTTTGGAAGCCAATATCCTTTACATAAAGTACTGTATAGATCACAAAAAATAATTTCTACCAATTTATCAACTGTGTAGATGGCTGAATGTGGAACTTCTTGTGCTCAAGCCTTGAGTAAATTAGTTTCTCTTTTTTCATGCAGTGGAAAACTGCCAATTCTGTTCAACTTATAGGCTGTTACTGAGGGCAAAGCTTGATAGTGATGGAGAAGTAGGGCTCTGCCGGTGCATGCAGGAGGAGGATTCCTGCCTTTGTCAGGCTGCTGCCCTTGCTTTTCAGCACACACTCTGCTCTGTTGCCATTCAGCGGCTGCAGGAGGAGATAGATCATCTGAAGAAGCTGAAACAAATATTTGATTTGGATGATTATCCTGCAGGTGTCTCATCATCACCATGATGCTTAGAATTTCTAATTATTTTGCTTCCATTTATGCATACCTTGCCATGAATACATATATCATGGCATAGGTAATTAAAATACTGATCAACATGAGCCTTGACCACTCCTTCAATGAGAGACCACTAATGGGGAATACCCTGTCCTGGAGGAGAGAAGAAACACCTGAGGTGATCCCAACAGAAGACTTGGTTCATCTCCTTTCCCATCTCTTCTTTCCCTTTAATGGAATACTACTTAAGTAATGATAATAAGGCATCTAGCAGGTTTCATCAGCTCATTTCAGTGAAGCTTACACCCACACGTGGCTAGCCATATTGTCTCCTGAGGTTGTACACAAACATAAATAAATAAATCAGGTGCCAGCACAGGTATTATTATTTCTTAAAGCTGTTAACAGTATTTGATATGACCTCCTAAGTATGAAGTATTGTTTAATTGTCTGCATTCCTTGTCTGGATTAGATGGTATCACTCAAATCCTAGCCTGTCCTTTCATAAAGGTCAAAGAGGATGCAATTTTGTGTACACATAATGAAAATCATTTTTCCTCACAATACACCCCACCACAACCTACTTTCCTGCTAGGTGACACAAAAAGAGGGATAGGTACCTTAAAAACAATAACTTAATGGTATTCAAACAGCTTACCAAGTTTGATCTATCAGATCGATTTTTACACCGCAAAAATAAGAACATAATTTTGTTTATTTATTGAATAATCTGAGTACAAATGGAGATGGAAAAGCAAATTGTTAGCATCTCACCTCTTTTTAAAATCAAGTTAATTTTGAAATGACCAAAAAAAAAGTGCCAAATCAGTCTTTTTTCATCAGAAAACATGCAATATTTTTCCTGAGAGTCTTGGCTATTTTGTTGAACAGTGGTGAAGGAGGCAGTGTTTCATACTGATCAAAATTAAAACATTTTATTACATTATTTGCTGTAATATTTTGCTCTAGGAATGTCCTTGATGTTCTGCTGCCTTTCACTTAGTTCAGAACAAAGCTAGTTTTGAGATACTAGGCAGTGCCCACAGAAAGAAACTATGATTTTTCAGCCACTTTTGAAAATTAAATTTGTGAAAATGCAGTACCGTTCATATTTCTGTGGGTTTCTCTGTACAAGTTTCACAGACGGAAATTTTTTTTACAGAATAATGACACATTATGTGATTATGCCTATATATATAATTAAGTGGTTACACTATAGAGATGCTACTGCTTTCTAATGTCAGCAGCAGAAGCCTCTTTGCCAGGAATTGAAAGTGCTCCCACTCTAGCAATTGGAAAAAGTACCATACGTGACTCTGTATTCAGACTTTACACGCGCTCCAATCAGGTTATTTGAGAGGTATCAGAGTTACAAGATAACCTGTGGTTTCCCAGCAGCCCATCTAATATCCCAAATTATATCCTTAGGCAATCAGTACATGAAAGTTTGTGTTCATTTCATCAGATAGACACAGGCATGAATACGCATCACTTAGGAGGCCTAAGCAGAGGAAAAGCAGGAGGATTCTTGGTTTCTCAGCAGGCACCGTGTGTCTAGCGAGATGCAAGGGTGCTTGGGGTGCGCCTTCCCCTATTTACAAGCTGCGCTAGGTGTTTCCAGCTATTGCTCCTGCTGCTGTGAACCTGCAGCTCTTCCCTTGCTGTAGTAGTTGGCACTGCGGCCAGAGGGACCTCTGAAATGCTGTCTCTTTTGCCTGTCTTGCACTACAGTTCTCTCCGAGACAGCCAGAATGCAGCCAGGTGCAAGTGGAGGAGGCAGAGCAGCAACAAGTCTGAATAGAAGTGGTGGGGCAAGTTGGGAGAAGCAGGCGGAAGAAAAGAAGGACATCTCTTCCTGCAACAGAGGACAGGGAAAAGCCTGCTTAGCTGCACAAAACTGCCTCAGGAAAACAACGCATTACAGAGCATCTCTGGGACTCAGCCTCCAGCCACCATTTCTCAGCCTGGATCTCTGATCAAAGATACTGGGGCCTGGAGGGATGTGGCAACATCGAAGCTGGGAAATACAGCCTTAATGAGATACCTTGAAGGCACTCTGCTGTAAAAAAAAAAAAAAAAAAAAAAAGGAAAAAAAAAAAAGCAACAGTTTAACTTTCTATCCAAACTAGAGTAGGATGTGTAGCTGCTTCTGAAGCCTTGCAAATTTAGCAGCAGCTGCTGGAAACAGTTTAATTTGATGCTAAACAGAAATAATAAGGCTTGCCAGTTGCACAGTTAAAAGGCAGCCAATTCCTTCCTTAAGCATGCAACCTAGGTCCATCAGATCCAGCTTTAAAGGCCACCCAGGATGAAAGCATATTTGTTGACTGAGTCACAAAAGGCAATCAATAATAGAAGTCAGTAGTAGGAAAGAAATAGCATACTGCTATTTGGTATAATGACATCTAGCTTTAAAAACAAGAAAGTGGGCATAAATCAGGCAGAATTCCATTATTTTATTCGTGGAAATGTCCATCTGGCTAGGGACTCCTCTTCCTAGACAGCAAAGTAGTAGACTAGAAGGCAGATGTTTTCAGGCTCAGTAATGCAAACTGACCGCAATTAATTAATCAATTTTATCCAGTTTTGGTTGGTTTAAAACTGCACAAATACTTACATCCCAGTACGCAGAAATATCTACTTGCGCCCTGTTTAAGCAGCAGGCAGATTGGGAGCACAGTAAGGGGTACAGCAACAAGTCCTCATTTTTGCCAGGGACAGGTTTCTAGTAGCTTGACCCCTTCCTACCTGCTGCCAGGCCCCAGGGCAGGCAGTGCTAAATAACGCTGCAAGCAGCAGAAATGCTGGAGGCATGGTCACTCCCGTGCAACCCTAGCTTCCCTACCAGGAGAGGAAAAACAGCATTTTCCCATCTGGCATGGGGAATAAATAATCCACGGCTTTTCCTGCTCACCTCCACCGCAGCTGCAGCTGTCTAATTTCCTCTGACACGCAGCCGGCTGGCCCCAGCCACACACAGCCCTCCGGGGGCTGCCCAGCCACAGCAAGCAGACCTTGACCAAATATGATCTCCAATCAGGATCAACTCATCTATCAAGGGGATGAGGGGGAAGGAATCCCAGGCCCTGGCTAGCCAGGGTTTGCAGTAGGTTTGGTTTTTCTGCTGTGCTCTTGCTGTAGGAAGGCAGCTTGCATGTCTCAAGTACAACCTAAGCAATCAATCTTCAGTTTCATTTCCCCCAGCCTTGCCGAGAAATCTCTTGGAATTGCTTTTCTCAAATCTCCAACTAACAAGGTGGTAATATATACTTACATATTAAAAAAACCCCATATAGCCTATATATGTATCACATGTATCTTCTGCACAGGGACATGAAATACAGGTAGGAAGTCATTGAAGTTAGCAGTGCCCTACTGAGGTGGTTCAGACAGAACTGTCGGGATCACACATGCTTATTTATTGTAACTGCAGTTCTTCAGTCTCTAAGAAGTGTCTGAAAGTTTCAATTAAACATAAAATAACTAATTCTCTTTCTAACTCGTACTATCCAGCTGGAAATGTCATCTTACCTTATACCGAACTGAACATAAACTGGACTTAAGAGTGAGGACTGAGAAATACTAAAAATAAGAGAATAGGAATTAAAACAAACACATTGGCATCTAATTAGGAGGTACCTCTAAATCTGTTACTCCTGGACCTGCACACAACTCTCGTATCCATGTCTCAGTTAACTTTACTGCTGTAGTCTAATCTGTTCTCATAGAACAAAACAGCAGCTTTAGTTGAGCATCATGCCGGCAGTAAAAAGACCAGGGCAATGAAGTTGATGGCCAGCTAATCCACACCCATGGACAACTGGGAGAGGAAGAGCTGCGCGTTTCCCCTCCCTCCCTGTATTTGGGTATAGGGCCAATGGTATGCTCTTAGACCCCAGAGGAGCGCTTGTGAATGGCCAGTGTTGGCAGGAGAGGGTGAACATCTCTAACTAACAGAAGTGGAGAGAAGAAAAAAAAACCTTCAAGATTTTCCAATTCCATTAGTGTAACTTTAAGCTGAGAAACTAAAACATTTGGGTCTGATTTTTCAATTTCTTCCAAAGATGGGACTGACCTGTCTGTCCGGCTTTGTCTCTTTTTTCTGGACATGTTTGGAGGGAAGGTGGACCTATCCAGAGTGTCGCCACCAGTTGCACCCAGCAACTGCTTGGATGGCAGAAGGCAACTGGTCATCTCCAACCGAGGCCTGTCCCCTCTGTGCCATGCATGTGCCAGATGCAGTGGTGCTGTTGTGTTGAGGAAGAGGGAGGCTGCCTTGCCTCCCGCAGTGGGGCTGCCCTGGGAGGTTTCAGAGGCCATGGTCTCCTTCTCACCAGCCACTCGACAGTTCTGCATGCTTTGTTTGGCAAGTAAATGCTTGCACTTACAGAGAAGAAGTAATCCTGCAGGGAAGAAGAGGGTGTCCATGGTGGGAATACCGACTGGGGAAAGAGCCTGGCACTACCCCAAAATGAAGCCTGGGAACACGCTGGAGGAGGGAAGGACCCCATCTGGGCATGCAGCACCTAGGACGAAGCATGCTCTAGGGCTCAAGCTTTCCTTCTCTTGGAGCCACAACCAAAGGAGGGCGGGAGTGAGGAGGGGCACTCAAGGGTCTCTGCAAAACGGCAGCAGGCAGGCAGAGCCACCCAGCACGGTGCCTGCAAGCACGCCGATGCAGGAGCACAGTGACGGCAAGCGCAACACTTAGCAAAAAGCTGAAATCAAAGGAAAAAAAGCCCACACAAACCAACAAGAAGAGGACCTAACTATAGTTTTCTAAGATAAAAGTGGCATTAAGGGTCGGGTCATGCAGAGTCTGGAGAGCCACTGCTCATGCGTTCAGTGGCAAGCACTGCTGTTTTCCCGGGACTGGGCTCCCTATATTCTTGTTGTTTTAACAGCAGATGGGAAGGGCATCATAAGAGAGTTGGTTTGCCTTCCCTCTCACTTAATCACCTCCATCCCTCTCTGGCTGCTGATGAGGGGAACTGCAAGCGCTAACGGGGCGGGGGAGGAATTAAAATGAAAATGGAAAAGAGAAGGGGACTGGCACAGCACGCAAGTCGAAAGCAACTTGTACCACCAGAGGACTGTTTGCAAGGTCCAGCCATGCCGACAATAGCCTTCCTTCAAATTCACCTTGTACTGGGGAGAAAAGAGACCCTGCAGCCCATGGCAAGGGCATTGATGGAGGGCTGGGGAGTGAGGGTGGGGGCAGAGGAAAGAGAGGCAGAGAGGCAGGCCGATTTGTAGACACAGTGAGGAGAGCCTGCTGGCTGACAGGCTGATTTATTGGATTCTTCCAGTTAATCACTGCCGGCCTGTGGCCAAACGGATCTCCAGCAAAGCTGAAAGGCAGCCGAGGGAAACAGGCTTATAAGCATAAAGCCGCATAATGGTGTTCAATGAAGTGTGAGACTTTTAGTTCAGTCTCAGTGAGCCGGCCGCATCGCCGGAATGTCAAAGAGGGATTGTGGGTGGAAAAATTATGGATTTAAACTGCTAGCTGTAAATGAGGTCAATATGTCTGGTTCATAAACAGTCCGAGCCTATTCCAAGAATGCAGTGAGGGGGAAAATTAGCGTGAAGCCAACACTGTAGACAAACCTCATTGAGATATAATTGCAGCTATAAATACAAGCGAAAAGCTTACCGAGTGCAATAAAATACAGACACGGTTTTTTATCTCCCCCCGCCACATATTTCCTTCTTTCAATCTATGCATTTGTTAAGTGTTGTGCATCTATAATGTTCCCCCCTCCTTCTTCTTCTTTTCCCTCTGACACCCAGTGTTGAAATTAATTGAGTGTTCTTGATCTCCCATTCCATTTTATTCAGGCAAGATTGGAAAAAATCAAAAGAGCACATCTAAAGCATTTTCTTCCCTTTTGCTTTTCTATTTGAATCAGGTTGAAATGTGTTAAAAAAAAAAAAAAAAGGAGGCATTGCGACTTTTTTATATCTTAAAAAAATGCAGTAAAATGTCTTTTTAAACTAATACATCTGTTGGATCATTTGAATCTCAATTTAATGAGGTGACATCAAAGGCAAGTATTGGATCCTATGGAGAGTCTCTTTCACAAGATACCTGGTCCTTGCTCATGAAACATTGACTTTAAATGAATGTGATGTTTCAGATTTTTTTTTCCTGTGGGTCTTTTATTGCTGTACAGGGGGGAGGGGAAGCAGCACCAAAGGACAGGAGGACAGACACTGAGCAATATGCCTTACCCAGTTAAAAAACTGATACGGTAATAAATTGAAGTCTAATGGCTATGGTCAGGCTGGTTTTTCCCCTAAGCCAATTGATTTAAATGGCAGTAATTTGGCTAGCAAGGCTATTCCTGTTTAAATTAAACCCATTAATATAATAGCACCAGTCTTGAATGAAATCCATCTGTAGCAGAGCCTCCACCGGTCAGTGGTTTAATAACTGTCCAGGGATGTCCTGAAAACACCCACATCCGTACAAACAGGAATAACAGATTAAAACCAGGATCCAGAAAACCTCCTGTTTCACAAGGGAAAAGGAAGAATGAGAAACACTGTCAAAGAAAGATGGAAAATATTTTTTTTTTCCCCAGCATGACAGGCATGTAAGAAGCAATGTTTGTTATAATCAGGGAGGGAAAAATAACAAACCTTTATTCTTCCTTTAGAAGCAAAACATGCATTTTTTTCTGTTGTCTTTATGTATATGTTTTCACAAACTCCTGTCCCTTCCACTTGCATTCCTCACTGTGGCAATTACACTTAACTAAGTTTGTTGTTCTAGTGTTCTATACACATGTTGACTGGTGAAAAAGTCTGTTTTAGAAAACACTACATGAAGCATCAGGCCCAAAAAGGACATTGAATGGTACCTGAGGATTAGCATCTGATATAGAAAGCATATTCTTGGCAGTGGCCTTCATAATGTAGTTAGGATTGATCTTTTAACTTCCTCCTCCATTGTTCTTGATTCCTGTTGTGGCAGGCTGCTATATATTGTGAGGCAATTTCTTTCCCTCCTTGAAGGACTATGCAGGATTTTCCTTGGACCTATTTAATGTCAAGACTTGCCTGTGGGAACCTGAGGATGCAAGTCTTCCATTTTGAAGAAAGCATATTTGTGCTTCAGTCTCACCTTTGTGAGATCAGTAGCACCTTCAAAGTAGTTTTTCTTTTGAAAACTGCCTTATAGTTTCTCTCTTTAGCTGGCATCTCCACTGTATGAGAAAGGCTAAGTTAATTTTATATTTGGTTGGTAGTGTCCCACTGACTTACATATGGCTGTTTTAAGTTATGATTCATTCTGTTGGACATCAGTCAGCTATGGGTGAAGCTGTTTGCTCCACTGGACAGGACACCAGTGTTGAGACTTGTGTGAAACAAATATTATATTTTTGTTTGAATTTAGGTTTGCACTTTACAGTAGAGGGAATGAATGCTGTTTTGGATGAAATAGCATCTGATGTATTCTGTATCCTGTTGAGTGTATAGCTGAAGGATCCAGACCTTAGAATGTGCTTTGAGTTTTTAATAATTTGCCTCAGCACCTCTGTACAGACAGCAAAAAAATAGGAGTGTTTCAGTACTGCTTATGCCAAACAATCCTCCAGTAATTCTGCCCCATGACCGCATGCTTCTCTGAACTGAAAGAATGAACAATACTTCCTCAAATTTTTTCCTAGACAGTAGTCATAAAGCTGCCTCAAGTTAAGGTTGCCTGACATTTTTCATTATAAGTCCCTGCTTTCAGTCACTTACCGCTTTTCTTTATTTAACTGAACTTTATTTCTAAGTGTCTATGGACAATGCAGTAAGATGGTGAGGTCTAGAGGTTTTGCTACTCAGACTTCACTGTATTTTTTGGGAGCCCAGAGCTGTGCCCTCTTACTTTGTCCAAACCTACAAAGAGCTATGGGAACAGCATTAGTCATATGCTTAGGACAGACTTAAGTTTTGTATATGTATAATAGTCATAGATACAGCATATAAAAAAACACTGTGACCAAGAGGGCCAGAGTTTGAAGTGTTTAGCAGGCTTGGTCTGCCCATGCTTTCCTTGACCAAGCATAAGCCAGTGTGAATAGAAAGCCCTGATAATACTTGGGCGTTGCAAAAATCCCAGTCTAATATGGAGGAAGCAGAGGCAGGTTTTATTAGCTTGAGTTCAGTCCTGAGATAACCCATGCACAAAATTTCCAGTCAAATCAGACCTTGGGCAGAGCAATACCATATCTTCCAGAAACAGACCATGTAGACATAGCTTCAGAATATAACCTTACAGGAGGAAACACAATTAATTAGATCAAGCAAAGAAAAAATTATATTTAACATATAATCTTATCCCAGAATGGTGACACGAATGCTTTCACAGTACTTTATGAGCCATCCATCAGCCTTACAATGCAGGACTCCCCAGTCAGCTCAGAAGTTCTTCCGTCCCACAGCAAAGCATTTCGTACAGAAATTAACCTCAATCAACATCAGGGCAGATATTTCCAGTCACATTTCATTGAAAAGTCAATGTGACAAAGTAGATTTCTTTCCAGATCCTTGGAAAAGAGCATTTTATCTGGGGTCATTTTGGAAACAGGAGCCACCGCAACTGCCTGTAGCTTGTATGCTTCAGTTGATACCTTTTATACCATAAGTTCATAAGCTTCAGTAACTAAAGACTAAGAAAATGAGGGTTAAATAGCCCCTTTGTATACCATCAGGAAGTCACACATGCATATATACCCCAGATAGCTGCCCAGTAATAATTTAGGACAAAAAATATAGATGGCTTTTGGATGGAACCAGGAAGTACAATTGGTACATGACCATATATTATTGCTGTGCTCCCCAATTTTAAGTTATCACAGGAATGTTGAAAGTGATCAAATGATGGCATTTTGCAGCAATTGATGATCATTCCCTGATCAATCATTTCCAGCCTGCTGTAGGTGAACCTGCTCTGGCAGGGAGGTTGGATCAGATGATCTCTAGAGGTCCCTTCCAACCCCTAACATTCTAGGATTCTATGATTGATTCTATGATTCTATGAAAGGCAGTTTATGAGAACACACAAAACTCTGTGGAATTTGTACCTTGTTTCTGTTAAAGATACATGACTTGCAGATTTTGCTATACCAAGAAAAATGGGTGATTTTACTACTTACAGATCCATTGTTCCTGCCTGTTTTTAAGGTTTTCTATATATATTACACTTTCAGAGAATGAGTGAGGTTATCTGGAGGAGATGTAAATTATTACAGAAAAGTAATGTAAGTAACTTTGTTATAGACCTTTTCTGTAAAATTTGCCTTTTACTTTTTGAGTTTATGTTGAGGATAAGGGATGAACAGTGGCCTTCAGTGTTGGCAGCCCCTGACACTAAAAAATCTTTAACAGACTTGCAATCATATGATGTTCAAAGCATTACCTTCTTGTAGACATTTACAAAATTTTGCTATTGTTTCCTCAACTTTAGTCAATTTTAGTTTGCAAGGCTAGCTGTAGACAGAGACCCTGGTGGTTTCAGAGAGCTATTATAAGAACAACTCAGAAACACCAAATCCAACAAGTATTCCATCAAAGTAGTCCATCAAATCAACGAAGAGAGGGAAATGATTAAGCATCACACAGGAACATCCAGTGCAAGAAGCTGGAGATAAAATTCTTTCATTTGATTCCATTCCTCTTCTTCACTTTCCCAAATCTGAGACCCATGACTATTATTACATTGCTTAGAGAAATCTTTTGTAAGCAAAGTACAGTAATTTTCCCTTTATTAAAAAAGTCTTTTTTTTGTTTGCCATTTTCCTGAAATCCTAAGTCCCAATGTCTGCACTGTTGTAAACAGAACAGTTAACACAACATCCCCACTTTCTGCCAAATCCTACAAGAGAACAACGCATACTAAGCCAAATGTTTTAGTGAACCTATTGCCATGTCTTTGGGCATGTTTACCACCTACTCTGTCACAAACTTCCCAAACGCAAGACAAAACAAGATGCCCCAGCTTTACACCACTGAACTAAGTTGCCATTAAAAGCTAGGATACCTCTTCTGCCTTCATGTGCAAGCGGTAGAGAATTCGCTAAGCATATTCAGTCCCTTAATTTTTGGTACTACCCTCTTCCTTAGCTGATAGATATTTTTCTGATTTATGCTAGCCTATGAAAGACTTGAAACTAAAATTTTGACTAAAAATAGGCCTTGCTAAAGTGTATGCAGGACACTGACACTTTTATGGAACACTATACTGCAGCATTTGGATCCTGCAACAGAATCCTGAAGACTATCCCATCAAATATCTGCTGTGTTCAAGTGTCACCAATGTGCTTAATATTTTGTAAAGAAATTAAAAAACAAGCACAGCATCTCTCCTCAAGAACCCAATTGTAATTCTCATGGACTATTCTCTTTAAAGTGATTTTAGTGCACGTAAAAAGTACTGGATTGACAGGGAACAAGCACCTTGCAGAGAACAATTTTCTTTCTATTCAAACAGTTTGGTTTTGGTATTAGAAAATCTCCTGTCACACAGTGTTTTAATTCACAAGAAGTTACCAAATGAGGAAAGGATGAATTCTTTCAAATGTTAGCCAGGATTCTATTTACCAAAAAAATTCAGAGAGAGAAGGAAAAAAAGAGAGATTCGCGATGCTATTGTCATTTTACTTTCAATTTATCAGTGATTGTGTCATGAAATGAAGTAATATAAATGATAATAATGTGTTGTTGTGACTCTGTGTGTCATTTGCATTATGTGACATTCCGAATTTTTCAATTTGAGTGTTTAGAACAGAAAGTGTTGTCTTTGTTCATGTATTGGCAAGTACCTGCTGGCTGAGTTCCCTGTGAAAACATATCTTTTGGCATATCTTCAGTTAAAATTATTCATTAATTTACTAGAAATAGTGCCCTTGAACCTATATAATTATGTGTATATAGCTACACATTAAGACCTATCCATGAACATATTGCATAGGTTCATGTGTACCTGATGGTCAACAGATGAGCCAGTACTGCACACATTAATATATTCTGCATTGTGTGTGTTCATAAATATAGGATTTCTGATGGCGGGAAGGACAACATACTTCATTTTCATGAGTTAGGAATGACTGCATAACTCACAGGTGGCAGAGCAAAGCAAAGCCACTAATGGATTCTGTACAGTCATCCCTACTGGATGAAAATAAAATTCCATTACACTGTCCACCATCACATATTATATTTATACCATATCAGAGACTTATGTCTACAGAGTAACTAAACTTTTTGTTACCCTTTGCTGAAGAAATTAATACAATTGAAGAAACAAAAAGATATATTGCTGGGTTTTATTTCCCACTGGCAGGGTCTAAATATGTATTTCATCCAAGTAAACACACACATACACACACATTAATAATGTGGTGTTTTTCTTAGTCCATTTCTGAGAGCTACTGGAATGAGTTCATCTGTCCCCTGGATATGATGGAATTTTTGCTCCTTAGATTTATACATCTGGGGTTTTACATCTTTTCATTCTCTGAATGTGATTCTGGACTTGCTGTGGTATAAGAAAAACTCCCTGGAAAACAACACATGCAATCAGCTTACAATGAAAGAGAATTAGGCCTTTGTGCCTTTTTTACCTTTAGAGGCATAGTTACCACCTTTCCCACTTAAAGGACAGTGAAGGTAAGAACAATAATTAAACCAAGACTGAGACAGATACATCAGCTGGAAATATGTCTACGTGTTATTGCTGGCAACAAATGGTCATGAATACAGTAGCAATCAAAACAGGTGAGAAAAAATCATCTCTATGCAATTTTGTTGAATAGCAGTATGCAATAAGTTGCATATAGATACAGGAAAAAATTAAGTTGCGTCACTATTAAGCTCTATTGTCTGTGCTCTTCTGCTGTTGTCCTTTCATATTGACTGTCCGACTACCCACACCAGCAGCGATGCAAAACAGAAGCTCCTTTTCTATTTCTAAAACCTACAAACCTATCTGATCTTATTGTGACAACTCAAATTTTTTTCATTTAACCGGAGTGTTTAATTCTGGAAAGCAGGAAAGGTGAGGAGGGACTCTTTATCAGGGAGTATAGCTATAAGACAAGGGGTAATGGTTTTAAACCGAAAGAGGTAAAATTTAGATTAGATATTAGGAAGAAATTATTTACTGTGAGGGTAGTGAGACACTGGAACAGGTTGCCCAAAGAAGTTGGGGATGCCTCATCCCTGGAAGTGTTCAAGGTTGGGTTGGATGGGGCTTTGAGCAACCTGGTCTAGTGGAAAGTGTCTCTGCCCATGGCAGGGGGTTCGGAACAAGATGATCTTTAAGGTCCCTTCCAACTCTAACCATTCTATGATTCTACCATTTCCTCTAGAAGATAGTAACCGTTCCAAGAAGTGTCATAAAGTGTCAATAGCTTGGCTAAGCAGATTTTAGAGGATCTGGGTAGAATCTCAACCAAGCTTTCGTGCCAATTTTTACATTTGAAAAGGAGCTTAATGATAAATAATCAGATGGGACAGAAGAATGATAAATAATCAGATGGGACAGAAGTCCTAGTTTAGTTCAAAAAAGCCAAACTACAGTTTTTACCACATTACTTTTTCTTTTGAAACATGAGCAGAATGACAAAGAAGCAAGCTCTCTGAAACATCTCTTTCTATGCTGTCTTTAAAAATATTTTTTCAAATTAAAGGATAGTGTTAAATTTGGAGATCTAAGCACATATAGCCAAAAAGTTCAAAGCTCTCGAAAGCCATGGAACTGGATTGTATTGTAGGATGCGCATCCAGGATTTCAAAATCTGACCAGGAAAGATTATGTGTCTCACAGTAACTAATGTGTCATCAGTGATCCTCTCAAATCAAACAATTGCTTTGATGAAACAACTTTTAAATTGTTGCCTGCTTGTACTGGATATCCATCCAGCTCTCCAGCTGGCTGAAACACTAGCTAGACAACTTTTTCAGTTAGCCACCTGATTTCTCTTCTGCTTGTACGATATGGTGCCCACAACCACACTGACTTCAGTGGGTTGCTCAGTATTTACATTAACATAAAAGAGAACAAAACATGTTTGGCTCTACAGAAAATTTTTGGACAGTATGAGGAAAAACTTTTTAGTTTACACAGGGGAATAAGACTGCATATAACTTGTGTATTAATTGGCTCACCAGCATGGAAAAACACAGAATACTACAGTGAATTTTTTTATTTTGTTTTATTTTTTTGTACTAAAGGGTCAATATAAGTAATCCCTTAACCCACTCAGGTAGGAAACATCCTTTGCAATTTTTCCACTTACATATTTGGAGGGGGAAAAAAAAAAGCATGCTACACAGAAGCATATACGCAGCTTATCTTCTGCACAGCTCTGGTATCATAAAGGGCAAAACAAATAGACAAGGAGCTGATGCCACACTTTGTAGCAAGGCGATATCAAAGTAATGTTGCAACTGCAGAAGTTCTGGTGACAGCATTTGCCTCCATCCTGCAAAGGTTCAGTGATGTGGAAAAGTTGGTTCTCTGCCTTCTTGTCTAAGAGAGACAGAAAGTAACTCTCAGTATTCCAGAATACTCATGTGAGGGAATGAAGTTTGGCATAAAAAAATTATCCTTTATCCTTCTCCTTCTTGACCTTCTTTTTTTTTTTTTCTTTTTTCTCTTTTTTTTTCCACAAAACAATTTGGTTTGCAGAAATAGACTGGTTTAATAAAACTGGTCTTCTTCCTTCTACTAAAAGTTTACCTGCGAGAGCCCCGAACATAATAAAATCAGATTATGAAGGCAATCATATTTACTTGTAATAAATCAAATCTTGCAGACATCAGTTAAGTCTCCCTTACTGCACTGGGACAATATCATGCATGCATACATCAATACCTGAGGTGTCAGAAATATATTTCATAAGTTCAGAAAAATTGCATACACACTTGCAGCACCATTATGAGCAGTGAATTTGTAATGTGAACATTATGATGTATAAAGTGGCTTTGTTCCTACATTTAATAAGCACCACATGTCAAGCCCACAAACATAATGGAATTTGCTGGTGATTTCTTACCATTAGATGTAGGTTATTGTTTTCAGGAAGAGAACTTTTCCATACTTTATCAACAGTATCCAATTTTAAGAAGCCATCTTCTTTCTCTCCTCTGAATGCAGTAGATTCTTTAGATTAGTGAAATAAAATAAAATCCCACCCAGAGGGATACTCAATTAAGTTCAACTGAATTAAGCACAAGACGGTTCCAGTTGTAGGGAAAATGTTTTGTTTGGACCGCCCCTGCAGAATATATGTCTTTATTATTCTAATTCTGGTACAGGTTAGGATGCCAGAGAATTTTAAAAAATCTTTACATAACCAGAAAAGGTTGGGTTGCATAGAGAGCTTTTTCTTACAGGACACTCTAGCTTTTCCCTAAGGTAATTAGCACCATCCCAGGCTAAGACTTGCAGTATAAAACTCATGCACAAATGCAGACATATTTTCAGTTGTTTTCTCACCTAGTAAGATGTATCCGTTGACACATCACAGATATTTTCGGTCTAAGTAATAAAAAATCAGAAGAATTTTTTTTTTTCTTTTAGAAATTGATAAAATTAGAAGACTTAGACTGCACATCTCTCTTGATGGTGAGCCATAAAGCTTTCAGGGCTAGAACACCTGCAAGGCTCCTGCACCCTGTTGACAGCACAGAGATTTTTGAAAGCTCCAGTGTCACAACAGGAAAATTGAGCCAGGAACATCAGGAAGGGATAAGATTACCAAAAACATCCTGAGACATGTCTGATACAGCAACTTCGTTTGGCATTTTCTATCAGTGAAAGATTATATGGAAGAGGAAAACCTGCAGAAGTGTGTGTGATGCATGGTTTTCTGTAGAGATTTACCTTTCCTGAGGTTCAGGAAGTTTTCCTGGCTCAAGTAAGTGTGATTTCTGGCCCTGTGCTGCTGCATCCGCTCTAGTCCATGAAATAAAGAAAAGGACTCTGTGTCTACATTGGTAGGAATTCTACCTTTCCATCTGCTACTGTCGATACATTCATTAAAAGTTTACATTTTGACCTTTAGAATAAATACACTAGAGTCCAGATCAGAAAACCAACTGAAGAAACACTCACAATTTGAATTTCTGTCTGACAATTTGTATTAAATGTTATTTCTTTGGATCAGGATAATCTCTGACTGTGCTTGCCTGGTGTCTTGCAGTGAGGGTCATCAAATACAGTAGGTCACCAGCTGCCTTCAAAGGGGAAGACTTTTGAAATTCTATCAATAAACAAAAGAAAGATAGTCCAGGAACTGTGTTATGCTTGGGGGAGGCAATGGAATCCTATACTTCCCAGTGATTATACATTATTGTATGTAATGTAAATCTATGTAAACCGGGGATCTCAAAAGTATGTTATCAAATTAAGTAACCTTTGCCACATGTTCCTCAGAGAATTCACTGAAGTTTTCAACTTACAGACAGATCAAGGTTAAGCAACTTCCTGATTATCCCAAAAGGAGTCAACAACAGAGCAAGAAATTAAATATTCCAGTCTTTTTTGTTGATGTTTCTCAGTGAACAGCAGTGGAAACCCAAGAAGATATATTAGTCATTGTTGTTACTTTTGTATCTTGAAATACTAAATAAAATAGAAGTACTCTAGTTGTCCATATATACTATGCCCAGCAGTACAAATAAGCAGCAGACTTGACTCTTCCCTGTTGCATAGTTCAAGCAGTCAGTCATTCCTTTGCATTTGTTACCACCTTCCCATGTGCTCACATCACCTAAGTGCAGGCAGTGGAGGATCAAACTGTCTGAGCAGCAGCAAATGAAGGCTAGAAACTCTGTTTTCTCAAAGACATCCATGGTATCTCGTCTTGCTCTCACCACAGTCTTCTCCCTTACCCATGCATCTTCATACTGGTTCTGCCAGCAAATACCCGCAGTCCAGCTGAGACAGCCTGATGTATTAAATCCAGACGTTCCTTGTTCCACTTGAAGCCTGTCGAGACTGTAGCTGGAAAGCATGCCTTGTAGTTTATGTAGAGATAACATAACTATGGCTAGTTAGTTTTGTCTAATTTGTACAGCAGTAGCAATAGTAGCAATAGTAAGATTGCCTTCCAGTGCAGGCTGCACTAGTTTGCCTGGAACCCACCGTGCTGCTTCAAGAAGCTAATGTGCAGCCAAGGCCTTATTTACACTATCATGAGTACAGACAATAATTAAATTAAAGCTAGGACTATATCTACAACTTTTAGAGTCATTTGGGGGAAATCACTGTAGACTCATTGTTTGAGATCAGCCCCTTTTGTGGGCAAACTGATCATGGAATTGAAAGGAACAGAGTATGACTAATTGCATGGAAGGAAAGGAAGCAATCAAAGAGTGTGGAACTGATGTCTGAAGAGGATCACACACATTTTAAGAATGTTTGATACCTCAGACCCAGAATTAATTGCTAGTGCAGTCTAATGTCTCGAAAGGTACTACTCCACAGGATAATTATGAACCCACGTGAAATAATCTTTCCATGAAATTAGTTTCTTTTCTTAATTATGGGTAATACAATACCACTGGTACATTTGGAGGAAGAGTGATTATCTGCTTGCTCTGCACTTCAGTACTGCCCATTAGAAATATTTTACTGGGGAGAAGGTAAATTACAATATTTTGAACATTGAGTTGATGGATATCTTGAATATTGAACTGGGAAACTACTTTCCTTGAACTGTGAGGTAAAGGGTCTTTATAACGTACATATAAAAAAAATCCCTGTAGACTCTGATCCTACCAAGTCACATGGTCCTTTAATATTTAAGAGGACAAAAGGAGACTGTGCGCAGTTGGGCCCTAAATTTTTGCTAGTTTTATAATGGGAATAAGGACAGTAGAATGTGCTATGTTTGTTCCTTGGAAGTGCTGTTTTACATTCTCTTAATAAGACCATTCATAGTGTTGTAAACTTTATTCAATGTTGCAACTTACTCTCAAGCAAGTTTACTCTATAGTGTTTGTGTGTCTCCCAGCAGAGCTCATAAGATCAAATTTAATCAGTAGACGTTCATATCGGCAATGACTTCTCATTTTGTTTTTGTTTCCCTTCTTCATATGAAATTGCCTGAGGCTATTTACAGCTCTGTTTCTCTAACAATATCTTTTTTTTTTTTTCCCTGAGCAACATTAAAGCAATCCATTATTTAAAAGAATTGGTAAACTTTATTCCTAGAAAGACACTATCTGTAGACCCCACTTGCTCTGGTTTAAGCCAGGTCCATGTTTCACAGGCATCCATTTAAGGTAACATTTGTCAGTCCACTTTCCCTGTCCATACTGCTCAGTTGATTTTTTCCAGCCATTGTTCCCTCTTCAGTGACTCTTCAGTTGCCCCAACACAATGTTTGCACATTCTGGTATACAGGAAGAAAATGTGGTTTCAAATAGTCCTAAGAAGTGTTTGGTGTCTGGCTGATCATTTCCCCAGTTAGGTATGCCATTCTGGTAGGAAATGTACTGGCACAAGTGAAACAGAGAGGAGATGGGGAGGCTACCTAAATCATCCCTGTCACAGACAGGAGTGCCCAGGAAGCCTCCCATTTAAAATAACATCACTGCCTGAAACAGATAAACGTGAAAGAACATGCCAGTGTGGTATCCACGGTCCTTGTTTATGTGGTGAGTCTGGATAAAATGGAAGAAGAGACCATACACCTGAAAACATCCCAACTTCTGTTTTGAAGCATGCAGCAGAACGCATCACTAGCACTTTAAAAAGGCAAAAAAGTAGGAACAATTGCAGTAAAATAAAGCCCAAAATACCTTTTCAGGTCTAGTTCCCTTGATTTGTAAGCCCTGATAAACTATACAGCACTCCTGTGAAGTTTTGTATTGCTAGAACTGCATACAACTTTTTAGGCAAACTTTGGGGGTAAAAGTTCAGATTTTGAAAAGCAAGCATTCCACTGACAGACATTTAAAAATAAACCCCATTAATTCTTAAAAAATAGTATTTTTATTTTGGACTTACTAAGAGAAATATTTTCAATATTAAAAAAATTGTAATCTCTTATTTAAATTTTTTTTTCAACATTTCTTTCAATATTACAGGGTATATTTAAAGCTTCAAAATCTAGGTGAAAGATCTAAAGAAGCCTTTTAAGGTATTTTTGGTGCACATTTTTAGTTCTATAACTTGTTGAAACTCTGACCTAAGTAGTTCATTATCTTAAAGGAATACCAACGTTGTTGTTATTGTTACCATACGGATTTTATGAATGAAAAATCAAGATATATGGAGAGTAGAGGCACTACCCTCACGGTGAAAAATTTCTTCCTGAGATCTAATCTAAATCTACCTTCTTCCAGTCTGAAGCCATTACCTTTGTCCTATAACTATATGCCCCTACAAAAAGTCCCTCTCCGGATTTCTTATAGGTGCCCTTCAGACATTGGAAAGCTGTTATAAGGTCTCCACAGAGTCTTTTTTTTCTCCAGGCTGAACAACCCTGACTCTCTCAGCCTGTCCTCATAGCACAGGTGCTCTAACCCTTTGATCGTCTTCATGGCCCTCCTCTAGACCCGCCCCCACAGGTCCATGTCCTTCTTATGTTGGGGGCTCCAGAGCTGGAAGCAGTACACCAGGTGCAGTCTCACAAGAGCAGAATAAAGGGGCAGAATCACCTCCCTCAACCTGCTGGCCATGGTTCTTTTGATGGAACCCAGGATACAGTCGGCCTTCTGTGCTGCAAGCACACATTGCCAGTTCATGTTGAGCTTCTCATCCAGCAACATGCCCAAGTCCCTCTCCTCAGGGCTATTCTCGATCCATTCTCCGTCCAGCCTGTATTCATGCATGGGATTGCCCTAAGTCATGTGCAGGACCTTACACGTAGCCTTGTTGAACTTCATGAGGTTGGCATGGGTCCACTTCTCAAGCCAGTCCAGGTCCCTCTGGATGGCATCCCTTCCCTCCAGCACGTCAATTGCTCCACACAGCTTGGTGTCATCAGCAAACTTACTGAGGGTACATTCAGTCTCAACACCCATGTCGCCAATAANCTCATAGCACAGGTGCTCTAACCCTTTGATCGTCTTCATGGCCCTCCTCTAGACCCGCCCCCACAGGTCCATGTCCTTCTTATGTTGGGGGCTCCAGAGCTGGAAGCAGTACACCAGGTGCAGTCTCACAAGAGCAGAATAAAGGGGCAGAATCACCTCCCTCAACCTGCTGGCCATGGTTCTTTTGATGGAACCCAGGATACAGTCGGCCTTCTGTGCTGCAAGCACACATTGCCAGTTCATGTTGAGCTTCTCATCCAGCAACATGCCCAAGTCCCTCTCCTCAGGGCTATTCTCGATCCATTCTCCGTCCAGCCTGTATTCATGCATGGGATTGCCCTAAGTCATGTGCAGGACCTTACACGTAGCCTTGTTGAACTTCATGAGGTTGGCATGGGTCCACTTCTCAAGCCAGTCCAGGTCCCTCTGGATGGCATCCCTTCCCTCCAGCACGTCAATTGCTCCACACAGCTTGGTGTCATCAGCAAACTTACTGAGGGTACATTCAGTCTCAACACCCATGTCGCCAATAAAAATGTTAAATAGTACTGGTCCCAGTGACAATCCCTGAGGAACACCACTTGTCACTGCTCGCCACCTGGACGTTGAGCTGTTGACTGCAACTCTTTGAGTGCAACCATCCAGCCAGTTCCTTATCCACTGAGTGGTCCATTGGTCAAATCCATGTCTCTCCAATTTAGGCACAAGGATATCATGTGGGACAGTGTCAAATGCTTAGCACAAGTCCAGGTAGACGACATCTCTTGCTCTCCACTTATCCACCAAAGCTCTAATGCCATCGAAGAAGGTAACCAAACTTATCAGGCATGATCTGCCCCTAGTGAAAACATGTTGGCTGCCACTCATCACCTCTTTATTTTCCATGTGTCTTAGTATAGGCTCCAGGAGGATTTGTTCCGTGATCTTGCCAGGCACAGAGGTGAGACTGACCAGCTTGTAGTGGCCCAGGTCTATTTTTTTAAAATGGGGGTTCCACTTTTCCAGTCAGTGGGAACTCCACTAGACTGCCACAACTACTCAGATATGATGGATAGTGTCTTAACAACTTCATCTGCCAGTTCCCTTAGGACCTGTGGATGAATCTCATCATAGACTTGTGCACCTTCAGGTTCCTCAGCTGGTCTCAGACCTGGTCTTCTACAGCAGATGGTAGCTCATTCTCCCTGTCTCCGTCTTTGCCTTCTGCAAGTTAGGTGGTGTGGTTAGAGCCCTTATTAGTGAAGACTGAGGCAAAGAAGTTGTTGAGAACCTCAGCTATCTCCATGTCCCAGGTGGCCAGGCATCCCGTTTTCTTCCTGAGTGGGCCCACATTTGCTCCAGTCCTCCTTTTGCCACCGCTATACCTATAGAAGGCTTTCTTGTTGTCTCTGATGCCCCTGGACAGATTTAACTCTATCTGGGCTTTAGTTTTCTGAACCTGATCCCTGGCTGCTCAGACAATTTCTCTGTATTCTCCCCAGGCTACCGATCCTTCCTTTCACCCTCTGTAGATTTCCTTTTTCTGTTCGAGATTGTCCAGGAGCTCCTTCTTTATCCATGCAGGCCTCCTGGCATTTTTGCCTGGCTTCCTCTTTGTTGGGATGCATCACTCCTGAGGTTGGAGGAGGTTGTCCTGGAATACTAGACAGCTTTCCTGGGCCCCTCTTCCTTCCAAGGCTTTATCCCACTGTACTCCATCAAGCAGATCCCTGAAGAGGCTAAAGTCTGCTCTTCTGAAGTCCAGGGTAACAAGCTTACTGTGCGCCCTTCTTGCTTGCTACCTAAGATGATCACTAAGATGACCTTAATGATTTCATTTTGATTATCCAACAGATGTCCAGAAAGAAGTCTGTAAGAACAGTTAAGGCAAGAAATAAAAAAAAAAAGGTTGGATGAAACTCCTCTGAATAATTAGATGTTTAATCTTCCACTGAAATGCGGGCACCATTTTTTTTTTTTTTTTGGCATTACATTTTTGAATTCTCTGCTTTCAGCACTTGTCTGAAAAAAGCTCTTTGTCATCTTATGAGAACAGAAGACTCCTGCTCCTTCTGAGTCATGGATGTTACTTCTCCAGATTGTCTGCATTTAGTAAATAAGCTGGGGAAATCCTGAAATCATGTCACGTGAAAGCTAAGAGAGTTGCTTGCCTACTTTGCTCTCTCAGAAGTTGCGTTTCCATATGAACCAGTTTTTGAAGCCTGATGGTGGGTGCTGGTGTGATGGTGCTTCTGGGACTAAAATAGTTCAGTCATGTCACATTCAGGTCGTATATGCAAATCTTTCCTGAAAGCCAGTGTTATGGAAAGATGCTGTTTTACCCAATCTCTCCGATGTACAACAGTCGCTTCTTAAAATGATCCAAATCCCCAAATATACTTCAAAAATTTTCCAAAAACCCAACTGATTTCTCTGCCAGTATATATTTATATGTGTTGACAGCTATTTTCTGCTTGGTCTAATGATTCAAAGGGGATCCCAAATTACTAAGGTTATCTGCTTACAAAGCCTTGTCTCCATGGGCAGATAGTTTACCACTTTTGAGCACTTTCATCATTTGTTCCTGTTGTGTGTCATGTAAACGTAACCAGGAAAAGTTAAAATATCTTCCAAAATTTCCCACTGTGCCTTCTGGAAGCAAACCACCTTTTCCAAACTACATGCATTCCAAACTACATGTCCAAGAATGCAAAAAAATTCCACCTAGCCAAAATTAATTCAAACAAACAAACAAAAAGACAATTGGGCATATTATAAAAAGAAAGGAAAGGCCCGGGGGCATATCACATCAGCACAGCCTAAAAAGTCCTCAGAACTAATTGCTAAAAAAATTTTGAAATACTGACTGAGCAAAAGGCACACCAAAATACTAGTAGGCACTGGCAAATAAACAGATGTGGGTGGCCTGAAGTTGCAAAATATTGTGGAATGGATGCAACTAAACCCTGCTTGAAAATTGAAAAGCTGTCTAGCATGCATATGTACACTAGTTTCCATGATTAACAGATCATGGAAGAGAGGGAGGTGTTCTTTGGGGAGAGATTTCACACTGAAGTATGTTACACTTGGCATTAGACATGTCAGTAGCTTGACTAGCTCTGACAAGAAGCCTCACATTTCTACCTCCACTGCTATCACACAGAGCAACCCAAATGTTGCCATGACTTAGCTTGCTCTAGCTCTTTACCTCCATAATGGCAAGCTCAACCCATTTTGGCTGTTCAATTTAAGAACATATTTTGTGCATTTCTCTCAACAGTCTGGTAAGATTTAGCCAAGCCATTGCCACAGATTACTTCTGCAGACCAGATAAAAAAGTGAAGTGACCATAATAAGCAGTCATGTCAACATAACAGCATTCCTTCTTGCTTGACATCTAGCACGCTTCTAATTTATGTCTACAGTGCTGGGCTAAGATGACACCGACGTCTGTGTCATAGTGCCTTCATCATTCTTGGCACTTTTCTGATTCTTGATGTAATAAAGACCCATGTGNCCCCCCTTTTTTTTTTTCCCAAGAGAATGGGTTTATCAGCACATAATGTTGTGCTTACCAACCTGAATGAACACAACTGATGAAGCACTAGCTGCTCCATTCTTCTGAAAGAGGAAATCACAGAGATGGTCTCTAAAATTGACATTACTATCTAACTTCAAACTTCTCCAAAATTCCCTCTGGTCAAAATTGTTCACATTTTTATTAAATGGCAAAATATTTTGTCTTGTTTACAGTAAAATGACATGCAGAGAGAATAAGAAGTGCAATAAGAAATGCAACAAGGCAGTAAAGAAGCAGCAAAATGTTCACTAGGACACTATATAACATGAGAAGCCAAAAGCTGTGGATTTTTTTTCTGAAGGAAGCCTAATACTGAACTGTCATTTCTATATATAGAATTGCTGTAAAAATTAAGGACCAACTGAATTCAAGAGGTAACTTGTGTGCTTGCCGAACAGTGTTGTGTGTCAAAAACACTTGAACCTAATCCTACCACAGCCAAAATGATTCAGCTGTGGTTACACAGGTCAAGGAAGTCACCGAGATATTTTCACTGATATCAGCACTGTCAGGCTGGAAGATACTTGATGAGGAACAACAGGAAGCTTTAGGAATTCACCAGCACACTCCTCTGGAAGAAAGTGACACATGACCCTACATGACACCATCTCGTGCCAGAAAACTGAAGGCTGGGTTCCTGTTTCTACCCTGAATCTTTGGTAACCAGGGTAATCAAACCACTCTGTAATTGCTCCAACAGAAACAAGCAAGTTTTCACCTATTCTCTGGGCAAGAACCAAATGGAGGTGGAGCACCACACAGGCAGATGAAAAGGCAAGTAGAGATGCCATTTTCCTGTCTGTCAATAGACATTAAGTATGTTGGAAATTACTGTAACTTCTCTTCCACAGCCTGACAAGCCTGCTTGGAAAGGGGGATACCAGCATAGCACAATATACCAGAAAAGACACCTGGTAGTATGGGGCCACCACTGTGACAACAACAGAGGAAATAATAAAAACTATGTAGACATTACGTTATTTAAAGTCTCTCACGGTGTATTATACCTCACTTCTTTTTTTCCAATAGAGACAAAGGCACAGCTAGTAAATTCCAAATAATTTCAATTCACGCTGCTTTATAAATATTGATTCATTAGTATTCCATTTTATATCACCTGCTGATGGTTGGAATCAACAGCATTAGAGTTGCCTATTCCATAATTTTTCAATCATTTCTTTTAATTTTATATTATCATCAATAGGAAAGAATATAAAAGTTTTGACTGAAAGCAGCCACTCCTAGTTTCACCCTGGAATCACCATACAGGAGTTGTAGCCTTGATGCTTCAAAACTCTTCCTGTTCTGCAGGACAAATTCTGTTGCATAATGTTGTTTTCTTATAAAACAAGCAAATCTGTGAAACACTTCCTTCCTTTAGGCATAGATGAATTTTAGAGTAAAAAGTGTAAGCCTACAGAACCAAATTTGTATTTAACAGAACTCATACTTTTTTTCCATTAATGTAAATTAACAATGTACAGAGTTGGAATACATAAAGCTGTATGAATCAGTGGTCTGTGTCATTAAGACTGTCAGGATAAAAATATTGCAAGGAAAGAGACCTAGTGTGTGGACTTACAGTTTAGATGGCATGTGCAAGTGGCTTTGTCTCTGAGGTGGAGCTGGGATGGGCTTATTGTAATTGCCGAATTAAAATGCTGAAGCTAAAAGGAGTTATTGGTCTGGGCAGGGGGAATTTCAGGACAAATGTATAGGCATGTTTGCACGCCCACAATATGACAGCAAGCTGAAATTTAAGGCTTACTGCTCTAAGCATCCACACAGCAAATGCTCTTGAAACTAAAATGATAACTGAAAGCTCGAGCACAGGGTAATTACAGCCGCCGATGAAGTATACCAGCACTCAGACCTCAAGACTTAAATCACCTTTCTTGGGAATGGCCCAGACCTTTTACCCAGAAGACTTGCACATGGAAACGATTTGGGAAGCTGATCCTTGCTTCCTCTCAGCTGTTACCTAGTAACTAACTGTGCGAGTACTTCCAGTCCATTTCACAGCAGAGTTGCACAGGTTAGCTTAAATGGCTCTGCCGGGCAGCCAGAAAACCCAGGCAAATCAATGCCGTCAGCATGTTATCGAGGCATTCAGTGGGTGCTCAGGAAGGAGAATGCATTCAGAAAGCATTGAACTCCAGGAAATTTCAGGCAGAAGTATTTGATTCTTACCATCAGGAGCAAATTTCTGTTGGCGGGGTAAGTGTTGTCTAGCTCAAGGCAGTGACTAATTACTACTTGGAGCAAGCTGTCACTATCCATCAGCTGCAGGGATGTAGAAGCCATTTATACCTTCTGATCAGCGGTCCTCTTCATCAGTAGTGATTGCTTATTTATGGGGATAAGCTGCCATTGCTGACCAGCTGCTTTGTGCTATGGCTACCTCTGGGGATAAGCAAACACCATGAAGCAACAGAGGCTGCAAATGCACAGGTATTTACAACCATGAATTTACCATATAGCAATACTTTATTATGATCAGGTGGTACAACTGCCACATCTACATTCCTCCCTGAACTTTGTCCTCCTCTTCTTTATCCTGCTCCTTACCCCTTGTTTCAGCACCCTCTACCTTTCTCTCTCAATCAGCTGCCTTATCCCTCCTTTCCAGGCACGCTCCTGCCCATGTCTGTGCTGCCATCTCCCTGCTTCCTGCCCAGCATGTGAGGGGCCAGGACCGGAGGCAAGCTGCTGTCAATACTTAGCCCATGGAATTCAGCTGGATGGGTGGGGACAGATAGCCTCTGCTGAGGTCCCATGCAGGCTCTTGTGTGCCAGGGGAGGTGAGTATGCCGAAAACACTGTACCAGTGCAGTATTTTGACCAGGGGCCATGTGTCATCACTTACATAACACAGGTATTCAAACAGCACCTTGGAAAAACACCGTATAGTTACCGCTTTGAAGTTCAGTGGTGTGGTGTTAATTGTCTAAGCTGGTGGCCACAAGGAGTTTGGGAGCCCAAAGATGTCAGCCAGCTTGAACGTGCTTGTCTTGGAACTGAGCTCTCCAAAACTGAACAAGAAAAAGAGAATTTGTCATTGTTGGATAAATTTTGTGGTGAACCTCCTTCAGACAGACACAAAGAAAATGTTGCTGTTCCCTCTGAGGTTGTTTGAAGTTTTACCATTGATTTAATTCAGTGGAGAATAAACCCATTATCTTCTGTTTGTCTGAGTGGTGTCATGAACAATTATGATATTTAATAAATAATTGTCTAATGACATGTATGTTGTCTAATCAAATCCAGCTCAGTTTCTAGGAGTTGCCCTCTATCCTCTTAGAAGCTTTTTATTTTGGCCCTTTCTGTCTTTACTTCTTATTTGTCACTCCAGAATTCAAAGGTGTCTTTTTCTATATACAGGTTTGTTACAGACATTATTTTCTTATTGTCCATATTTTGAATTAACTTGTTTATTCAATCCAGTTCTGGCAATAATCAGTACTTTTCTGTTTCTCTTTATTGTGTCTGTCAGAATATGGTTACAGTGATTCAAATGGAGACAGAGAGACTTTAATGTGATTCCAACAGAGTTTTCTTAGTCAGGAGGTAACACAAACCAGGCTTCCCTATTTGATTTTGCCTCCCTACACATGTAGAGTATAACAACTCTGTAATGGTTTCAAACACGAACAATAAAAGTGAACGAGACTATAGTGAAGCATATATTGCTTTCTAAATATTCGTCTTGAATCAATATGATAGAATGGATGGGCTAACTGTGGCTTAAGCTGCAGTGAAGAAACAAATAAATGACTGAGCAAAGATTGTGCATTGCATTTCACTCAGGGTTTGATTTGCAACAGGAGAGGGTCAATTACGTATTGCCAAGGAGAAAGATCACTGACATACTCCAAACTGATACAGTGGAGAGGTGTCAAACATTTTCTTCCTCATTAGTCCCCAAACTCTTCAGGGTACGAGAGGAGGTGAACCCACCTGTTCTGGTTTGAGGTAAAACAGGACCACCCACCAGCACATAGTTTCCTGCTGAGGTTTGGATCCCAGATCCTGCTTTGCCTCTGACCATCTAAGCTCTTCAACATCAGCTACCCAAATTCAGTGGCATGACAGGGGTGCAAGTCTCTTGGTGTTATGAATATGGCATGAAAGGGAAAAGAGGTTCCTCAGTCTTCTCTACTGAAACCATTTTAATTTGTATAAATGAATAACGATAGGACCAAAGCGGGGTGGGGGGTTGGGGGAAAGGGAGAGCAGGGAGACTGACTGTAAAGACTGTTAGCGGAGAAATGACAGAAGAAACAAGCCTCTTATTCTTTCAGTCTTTAGTTAGTTAAGCAAGTGGAATCTCTCCATTATGAGAAGCTGAGAGAAACATGCCTCAGAAGAATAAATGGCTCAAAGTACCTGTCTAGGATGTGGGGACTGTTACCAGAATTTTCTGTGTTTTAGATGATGCCATTACTGTGGTCTGCTCTTGAAGTATTATCCTGCCAAAGTCTATTTCTCACATTTCAGACAGAGTTTGGTTAAAAATGCATGAAAAATGATGAATCTTTTGTCTGATAATGGAGTTTTTTCAATTAAAAAAAATATTTCAGTAAAACAACCCTGAGCAGCTTTATTTGCTATGAACAGATCAGACCAGACAGTGCCACTGCCAATCTCCTCAGCTCTCCGTCTTGTGTTCAAATTACGCCGTGATAAGTTAAAAAGGATATATGACCTTGTACTCTGTAGAATGCCTGAAATGCATCTAGCATCTCTATCAAAAGAGTATGAATTGTTTGCCGACTATGAATATTTTTTTATTTCAGTATGATTTTCAGCCAACTAGAACATTCAAAGAATTCCAGCTGAACTGGACCCCAAGAAGTCTTTCTACATGACAGCATTATCAAACCTCTTTCCAAAAGAAATAATGTCTCTTCTAAAATTTTTGCTTGTCATCCCTTTCCTTTTTACATATAATCATCCACTGCTTTCAAAAAATGTGAACAGTGAATAATTTTTTTTTTTAATCTGAAAACTTGTAGAAGCCAAGATTCCTTTTAGGATATAAAATTTTTTGCTGAGAATACAGTCGTTAAAAAATTTAGAGAGCAGAAAATCCATTAGTGGGATTTGGTATATTTAAAGCAGAAATATCTGATTATTAAATCCCATTTTCATAACTTTTACAATGATGTCTAGGAGTGCAGATATACTTGTATTGTTTCAGTGTCTTATGTTGTGAAAGATTGTCCTCTTCTTTTTCACTCATTGAAAATTCATACAAATCAGCTTACGCTGAACTCTGATGACACTGTTTTAATCAAATGTAGAGACTCTGAAGATTATTCCAATACATAGATTTTGGGGGAAAATTGATGCCTTGAGTGAAAAGAATTCCAGTTGCAAATAACAGTAACCTAATTCAATAAGACTTTTTAAAAGAAGTATTAAAATTTTTAAAAGTTACTTCTTTATGAGTCAGTTTCTTTAAAGAACCTTCTATAAAATTTAGTTTGCAGTTCTGGTTTTTAAAGTCTCTGAGAGACAGAGGATTTTGCAAAACTTAAAAAAGGGTTTAAAGAAAGTTTACTGTTCCTCATAAAACTGGCAGAGGACAATCCTGTTCTCCTTAGAGACAAGCAGAAAATAGAACGTGAGCTTTGAGGAACCCTCTACTTCTTCCCCTCTGCCTTCTGTTTCCTCTTCCCTTTCCCCCTTCCCTTCCCCTTTTCTTTTCACTTTTTACATTCTCTTTCCCATTTTGCCTTCCTCTTTCCCCTGCTCTCTCCCCCTGCTTTGTCCCTTTCTCCTTCCTCTTTCTGTTTTTGTCTTCCTTTATCTCTTTTCCCTAACCTTTTTTGCCTACTCCTCTTCCCCCTGCCTCGTGCTCCAGAGAAGTTTTGACCAAGTTTGGACATCACTGTTACCATCTAAGGAGAACTGAAAACAGATTTTGAATCCAGTTATCGCTAATCTTTGAAAGACATTTGAATTTGATCCAAATCTGTACATGGACAGTCCTATACAAAATCGCAGACACTTTGTCTTGGCAGTGGCTCAAGATGTGCATTCTTCCTACAGGAGGTCGCCAAATCATTTCCAGCAGTTACTGTGCAACTTACCTTTATTTCCCAAGTTCCTAGTTAGTGAGTGATTTCTGAATGTTGGTTTGCTGTGTGGTCTGAACAAACAGGATTGAAATGATGGGCCATTTCCACACTGCTTGATTTTCACTTGTTCTTTATTAGTAACACTGGGTGTATCCCTTAAGTTTAAGGTATTTTTCTCTTCCCCGGCCAAGCAATGTGCTTTTGAATAAAAGCAAATAGCAGACCTTGTGCACATGTGAACGGAGAAATAGTTACAAGCAGAAACCATTCTCCAAATATCTGTGAGAACAAAGCATTCATTCACATAGCAAGCAAAGACAATAAAGAACTTTTGATGCTTTATAGAGTTCAACCAAGAAGGCAAAGTGGATTCATGCTATGAGTAAAACAGCTCCATGGAGACTGTCTTGTCAGTCTTGTCAAACACCAAGCTGATGCTTACTCAGCTGCCTGTAAGACTTTTCTGCTCATCACAGTCCAGGCTAGTAAAAAAAGGTAACTTGAACAGTTTCTGCAGTATCCTTCTGACCCCTGTACTGAAGTCTTGAAGGGTCACATTGACAACTGCTGGACAAATTTCTTGTATTCTGAGTTTTTTTCCAAAAATTATTCTTCTTGGCACATGTATGGGGTGAAGTGGCACAAAAAGGCTGTGGGGGTGGAATTTTTATCTTTAAATTTACTAATTTTGCGAAGTGCCTTCAGATTTCCACAGCTTGAAAATATCCTTAAGCAGTAGTAATTTGTAGGCTCTTATCCTTATTTCAGATGAATCTCTTTTCACAGCTATTCACATGATTCTGCTTAGAGTAATGAATTAAAAAGAAAGAAAGTATTAGCAATTAAAATCACGTGTACCATCAAGCTTCTAGTAAAGCAACTAGGAGAAGTAAATTAGACAAACTCTACCTTAATTTGATAATAGCTACACAAGCCAGGGTTTTTTTCCCTGCCTAAAATTCAAAAACAGAATGATAAAAAGATGAAGTGCAGGAAGCTGCATTAAGTGTTCTAAAAGATCCCTAAATATGAGTGAAATTTTCTTTCAAAATCTAATGATGCACCAACTCCTGCTTTGAGATTTCCAAAAGAGCATGTTATCTAACACATTTGGAAACGTGGCAACTTTTATCAGTACATAAATGGGGAAGAGCAAGCAGGCAAGGAGGGCCTTGTTTTCCCAGGTCCCCAAAAGTCCCACTCATTCAGCTACCTCCGCTGACTTCAAATGACTATAGCTAGTGAGTCCTGGCAATCCTAATTAATTTTTCTGACCTTCTCCACTCTCTGATTTTGCAGCCTTCCTTTGGCAGCAACTGCAGGTGCGTGACATTTGGTCTCCCAAGCCACACCCGCTTCGAGCAATGAGTCTCATCAGCTTTTTCCCCCAAAAACTCTGACTGAATTACCTTCTCAGAACTGGGTAGAACAGAGCTACCCAGAGAGAGAACAGAGACTCTCCAAATGAATCCCTGATCCATCAGTTTTATTGTCACATCTGCTTCTCTGTATATCCTTGCCCTCTTTCCCTCACAGTTTCCCAGCTACCAAGTAGAGAGGTAATATTTCCCGTTCCTCTCCCTCAGCTCGGCTCCAATTGCAGGGCCAATTACCTCTGCACAATTGTTATTTCAGCTCTCCACTGGTTACCTGGTCCAGCAATTTCCTGAGCCACATTAGTGATTCCTTTCGAGTTCAGACTGCACTCTCTATATTGTGTTTTCTCACTGAATTCAGTTGTTCTATACAGGAACTCATAAACCTGAGATGCTCAAAAATACAGGAAGTGCCCAAGCAGTTGTCCCCTGCTCCATATGACAACTGTGAGTGCAGCATTACACTGGAAACTCTATTAGCCCAATTAGCAAGTCCGATTTCTGATGCTGTCTGCAGATTACTTAGTGCCTACTTAGTACCTACTTAGAGACTGATGCAGTGAGCAACAGTCACTCAAGGGAGATGGAGCCCTGAATATTGAAATAACAATACATACATAGGGTGTCATAGCTGGGAGACTGTGTCTTTCAAAAAACTGTAGAAAGAGCCAGCACAAAAATATATGAGTAGAATTTCTTCTGGAAAAAAATAGGATGAGACAATTCTATGGAACATATTTTCTCTCCTCTCTGCCAAAGGAAATTTTTCTCTTACTCTATGGCCAAATTTTCACAACATGCTAAGCCCCCAGCAGCCTCTTGTGGAACACTTCTTAGTAGATTTTCAAGCACTTAACATTAATAAACAGATAAACAGAGTTTAATAAACAGAGCTTGCTATGGTCTCATTTGCTTTTCCCTCCACATACACCTACTTATGCATTCTGTTATTTAAGTACTGCTTCAAAAAAGGTATGACGTGAAGGTGGCTAAAAAAATTTTACCTTCTATTCTCAACTTTTCTGGGTCAAGCCGTGCAGGGACCATATGATTATGATTCTGCTTTCCCGCTTTTACACAGCCACAGAAGAGTCTTCCAAATTTCATGGTTTCTCTTACTTAAAATCTCCATCAGACAACATGAGAAATACAGAGGTCTGCCTCCTTTAGCAAATGGATGAGAATATAATTCCTTAAGAATAACTAAAAAACAGGGTGTAGCTACTCAAGGTAGCTGTGTCCCCCTCACAGTACCCCCTTCCATGGTCAAGAATTGCCATTTTTTATTTCTACTTTCAAAGGGCCTTTGAAATAGCAGTGAAACATCTGTAGTAGCAGGATGGTATCGGTTGCTGTACAAGTATCGTATGATGCAATATATATATGTTGTATATTATACACATTTTTTAATCTTTCAATTTGTTCTCTGCCAAGTCTCTTGACACCATGATATGCTAGGAAATGAGTTTAAAATGTTTAACTTCAGAAATAACCTTCCTCTCTGAAATCTCTTTTAGGAAAAAGCTACAGTGACACAATGGAACAGCTTTACATACAGAAAGAGAGATTTGCCCCTAAAAAAAGAAAAAAATTACTCAGAAGGGTGCAGAAGAGCATCTCTCTAATTTTAAGAAATTTTCACTTCTACATATTGCATTGAAACACTGACAGTGCCATTGAACGCAATCAATTATTTGAACCTAACATTTATATTAAAAAGTAGAGATTGTACAATGAAATTTGACTTACTTCGTATTCAAGAAACCCTATGCCATAAAAATGTCCTTTCTCTAATCAAAATATCACCTGAATGAAGTCATCATGTTTGGCCTGATTGCATTTTTTCTCCATATATGTGCAGCTGCATTTGCCTCTCCATAAATGTCATTTGATTATGAGAAAATAAACAGGGAAAGACTCACAGGGAGTAGGTACAGGGCCTGCTTGTTTACCTGCCGCAGCTTTCCCGGCTGAAGAACAAATGTCATGCAAATGGTGTACCAGCAATGAGCTGCCAATCATCCTGCCTTGGCATTCATGGTGATTTGCTAAATCATTTAAAGAGACATGCTTTACTAAATGAAAAAATATCAGCGGCAACGGCCTGTGTTTAAACATGGGGCTGAGTTATTATCCCAGTAGGCTGGAATGAAATGAAGACATCTTCCAATTAAAGCTTGCAGATGAACCCAGACAAACCCCCCTTTTTTCATAAAGACAGGCAGATTATGATTGGGAGAGAACAGCGACAGAGGCTTTCATTACAAGCTGATTATGGTGATATAATTCCCAGTGCTGTGTGTCTGCGGGCCCAACTTCACATTTGAAGGTTTTTAATATAATTTCCTTAGGGTGAAATGCTGAAGATTTATTAAACTTTATGAAGGGCTTACAGATCCAATTTAAGAGGACATATCATAGGGCAAAACTGACAGACGATAAAATACATTCCAAGAAGAAAGAAAGAAAGAAAGAAAGAAAGAAATGAAAGAAAGAAATGAAAGAAAGAAAGAAAGAAAGAAAGAGAAAGAGGAGTTTAAGTTTCGGAAACCATCTAAAAAGAATTATTTGTTTATTTAAACTATCTCTTTTTTTAAGCAACAGCTGTAATTTCCTAAGGTTTGTCAGAGTTCTATTATTCTCAGGTTTGTTTCATGCTTAATAAAATCTAAGTGTTCAGATACTTTATGTTTGAGTACTTCAAAATTTTATTGGTTCAGGGAAAAATCGACTAAAAAATAGTAGAGTCAGATCACTGATTTTATTCATGTGCATATTGTAAAGACCAGCTGTATTTCTGCATTTACATGATCCTTGACACTCTGTCTCATTCAGGTGTCACTATGTGATTGTATGCAGGTGCATATCCAATCACCCATACATCCATTTGGGTCTAAGTGAGAATAAGTGTGTAAGTGTAAGTAAATATACAATAGTAATTATAAACATCTAAACAATTCTGAAAAGTCATATTATACATATATCACATATACACATGTACACAAGCATGCACTTCCAGATCACAGCTGGTAATGAGATTTTCCCCTCCTGCATATGTAGCTGTATCCTTTGATGTATGAAATATCGGACTGTGGTAATAATGTGTATTCTGGAAAACATAAAAATAAGTCAACGCATTGTGTTGTTAGAAAGCAGGGAGCAAGAGAGATAATAACAAATTGCAATGCCCTTTTTAATTTTTTCCTGTTTAAGCACCAGGTTATTTGTTTAGTTTCTAAAAAGAGAAGAGGAAAGAAAAAGAATACAAATGGAACAATGAATGGCAGCAGACCTTCACTGCACATAAATCAAGAAAACCTAAGTCCACCTGGCAAGCACAAGGGTAAAAGCTAGCAGGAAAGATTGTCTCTTTGGGAGTTTCAGGCCATTTTTACATCTTCCAAAGGTGAGTTTAGTATTCACAAAAGAGAACAACTCTGATCACATCTCCAAGCTAAACTAGAGGTAGCAGAAGCAGCCAGCTACTGTGCATCATTCTCTTTGCTGTTTCATCTGCAGAAATTAGGACTTGACAGCAAAAAACAGTAAGCTATTCCAGGTCTAAACTCTTCTTTTCAGAGGTTCACATCGTGTATTCATTGGCTATGATGAACATGGATTGAATCGCAGATGAGGATATCCTACTGTATCTACACCTTTGATTAGACGACTAAATTGCACTTCCAACATCTGAGGGAGACCGAAAAGTCACAGAAAGTAATCAGTCTCCTGAATAATCAGGATTTACAGAGGAAATCTTACATAGTGACGAATTTTGTTGACTTAATCTGAAATGACCTCATTAGATCGTGCTCTAAACTTTACCACCAAACCCACTTTTATTTTTCATCTAAGTCAGTGTTTGATCTCAACTTTCAAGGGATAACCAACAAATATGCTAATTCCAGTTCTAATCTGGTACACAGTAAGCATATTTCACTTTTCCTTCAAAATATAAACTATCTTTTAAAAGATTACTATAAGAAAATGTAAAGAAAATGCATGGTAACAAACAGAGACATACTAATTTAAAGACATTCATTTAAGCTCTTGGTTTGGCTCTTCCTCCTGGAAAGGCCACAGGAAGAAAATCAGGCTTTTTGTCACTCAGCTTTCTGCTGGCATCACCTCAAGATATATTTTGATTGACTGCATTTTAAGAGCAATACATATATCTTATTCTCATTGAAAATTATGTTCTCTCAAAAGATATTTATGTTTCTGTATACAGGGAAGGAGACATTAGGTCTAGATTCTTGGCTTGGGGAAGACAGCGTACCTGCCAACTATTCTTGGTTTTGTTTTATAAACATCTCTTTAAACCTCAAGTCTTTAGGAGAGCAGACCTCTGTTTCTCGGTGCTTGTACGGCACAAAGTAAAATGGACAAGCCTTTGTTGGCATAGACTACGGATACAACAGCAAAAAGATAAATATATTAGACCTTCAGACAGTACGGTATTAGTTTAGGTTTGCCTCTTATAAAGAAGTAAACACATTAACACACCTAATACTACACAGGGAATAGCAATAGCAGCAGGGTTATGTGAAACTGTGTTTCATTACTGTGAAACTGAGATAATAAAATGCAACCAAATTTACAGGCTGCTTTGAGAACAATAAGCAAAGATTTAATAAAATATCTTGGTCATTTCTTGTTCTTTCCATGCAACCTAGAAATAGGGATAGTCATTGCATCGTATTTAGTTACCATTTACTCATCAGACCAGCCTTTAACAAAAAAAATGGCTTTGAGTGGCATGACATATTTGTGTGAGTAATGTTTCGTTATCATACTGCACACCTCCATGCTTGGATGAATACAGCACAGCACAGCACAGGCAGCACTTCACATCCCTGATTATCATGTTGAGGTGCTGACAACTCTGCAAGGATCCTACCAGTGAATTTGTCTGATGTCAGATAAGATTAACCCTGGGCCACACCACCTAAAGACAACTCACAAGCAATTTTAGTTAATGGCCAAAGCATGCTCTTAGCAGAGCAGTTGTCCTCGTTTGAGGCAAAACAGGACCAATTTTGTTCAGTAACTTTACTTTTTAGCCAGGCCTCTTCTAACTGCTGAAATTAACAGCATGTTGTGCAGAAAGCTGTGTGCTCTCAGATTGATAAGCTCCATGTTTACAGTCAATGCCAAGGCATGGGAGGCTCTTGCTTAGACGTGTTGCTATAACGCCCAAGGCCAGACAACTTTGTTATTTGCCCCGTTGTAGTGTCAGAAGTGGAAAAGTGCAGAGGAGTTGCACCTGTGGGGAGGAGCGGACAGGACAGGTGACCCAAAACTGACCCACAGGATATTCCATCCCATCTGCCTCCCACTCAGTATAAAAGCTGAGGGATCAAAGGGTAAGACTTTTTTCTTCCACGCTGGCATCTGAGGAGGACTCTGACTGTTTTTCGGCCTTTGATCCCGATCCTGAGTCCATTTCCAGAATCCGTCTCCTGTCTATCACTGAGTCCAGTGTGGGACTTCCTCAGTGCCTGCTGGTGATATGATTGTCATCCTGGGAGCCTGATATGGTTTTGTAGATATTTCATTATTTTCTTTTTATTATTTTATTCTTTATATTTCATTAAAGTAGTTTAGTTCCTTTTAAACTCGTAAGTCTCTCATCTTCTGTCTCCCCTGCCTCCCTTCAAAGCAGGGTAGGAGAGAGGGTGCATCTGGCCTGATGGGGCCAATCCGACCGAAACCACAACAGCAGTATGTGCATATTGGGGGTTCATATATAAAATCACCTTAATATATGTATATTAAGTAATCCGCTGATCAGATTGAGCTATGTCTACTGAACCACAACCATCACAGCTTGCACCTGCAGAACCCGGCTAATTTGAATAGCAGGTATTTACTGGCTTTGTTCCTTAAATTACCTGTTGAGTGCAGGCCACATCTTGTGACATTTCTCTGACTGTTTCCCCAATGAAGAACAAGCAACTAGTTCTAGTTCTGTTCATCCAGCCACCCTTTGCCTCTCAGCCTGACCTGACTGAGATGGTAGCCTTATTGTGGTTTGTTGATCTCCTTCTGTTTGAATAAAAGCTCTAATTATTCATGCTGTCTACTGAAGCACAACCAAATCCTCCTGCTATGAATCAAAGCCCAGTGCAAGACTTAGCTAATAAGTGGTTCCTTACTTTCAAAGCAAAATCATCACCTTTCATCACCTTGTGACATAAAATCTTATACAACAGGAGGAGAGTTGAACTTTTGGTCAAAGAAGACATCATTATATTCTGAAGACTTTTTTGCCAGAATGTAGCACAAATGCGCTGACAAAACTGGGTTCAATCATTACCAGCGAAGCAAAAAACCTAGGCTTGCTTTGGATGGACCAGCCATATGCATAGACAAAATCACATACTTCAGTGGCTGCCTATATTCTCTCATGCTTCCATCAAACATTTTATGAATGTCCTACCTGCTAAGAGCCTTACATTAGTTGCTTCTGTTCACATATGGTTGTTTCACACCTATGCAGACAGAAGAAGGTGGCTTGAAAAAAATAACCTCTCTCTTTATGATTCTCCCTCACTTCAGTTATGTTTACACAGGACCTCCCACTGTTACGCATTGTAACCACCCACCTTAATTCGCACAGTGACAAGCTAAACAGGAGTTTAATTTTGAAATAAATTTTCTAAATTCATTTAGCTTTGATCCTGTGAACTTGCACTGATACAAAAACACATCAGATACCTTGAGACTTGTTAGTATGCAACAGAAGGGTTAAACAGGATTGATTTCTCCAAGATATGAATATATAAAACTAAAGTTAGCTGTTCACCAAAGATTCAGGCTCTGGTGAATGATCGTGATTGTAATCTTGCTACAGTTCATCCACAAGGCTTGTCAAGATAAAGAGCAAATCAGAAACAATACCCGTAATCCTCCAGGAATTTGCCGTCAAACTGACTACTTATTCTGTAATAGGATTTTTCACACTTTTATATCAGACACTTTATTGACCTGTAGTACTCATTCACTTGTTAATAGTTGCAAAGTGTTGAATTATTATTAATTACAATTATTAATTTTTATTAATCTGAGGAGACTAAGTGAACACTTCAGGATATTTCTAAAAATGTTTAGAAGGCCACATGGTGACAGTAAAGCTTGCATGTACATGTGGTAGAAAAAAAAGAATATTCTTCAGGTTTTGTGCATAAACAGATCACTACCTGGGATCAGATATGTCGCTCAGTTGAAAAAGTTGCACATTTTGAGCACTATGGTTTTTATGCATTTCCCAAATGACTCCAGAATTGGCTATGGTTAGAGATTTACACCAGAAGAGAATGAATTATATATTCAAAGAGCTTGCTGGCAGAGGAGCTCTTAAGGAGTGATCCTTTCTGACGAAACTGTGAGACTGACTCCTAGAGCCCCATAGTAGGGACATAGACCCAAATGCTATAGGTTGATTGCATAAAATGCATGACAGTAATTGCTGTGTATTCAAGAATGACTGTCAAAAGAGTACTTTGAAGTCATTTTCTTGCAGCATTAGGAAGACTGCAGCAGAGAGGCTGAAATCACAAAAACTATTCTCAGGCTTTCTCAGCTCTGTGAAGTACAGCAACTAAGTTGTATTTCCCCTAATCTTTGAAAAAAGTTAGGAAATATAAACCTTAATAGTTTGACATTTAGCACAAAAAATATATACAATATGCTTTTATAAGTACTGTCTGCTCCCAAAGTCATGAATTTAAAAGCTATAATACTAAGTTCAGACCATGAATAGCTTTGGTTTAAGGGTAAGCCTGGGATATGATGATTCTGAGTCATCTGTAAGACTAAATTATTAAGGACTTGCTTTGTGCTCTGGGCAAAGATATAAGAACTGAATAAAACATATGTGCTTCCACACTAAAAAGAATTGCAGGGCTCGTGTTCTGTAGAAAGGTCTATTTGCCAGTCAAGAAAGAAGAAGGAGAACTGTGGGTATCAGCAACAAATAAGTAAGACTGAGGACTTGTTTAATAATTCTACAGGTGAGTAAGAGGTGATTTTTCTGCCAAGTCCTGCTATCAGAAAGAGTTTCTCCTGCAGGAGTTACATTCACAGCACATAAACACAGAATAAATCCCACCACATAAGAAAGACCATTACAGGATCAGTGGTTGAGCTTATGTCTGGTGACGGTGTCCCCAGACATAGTACCTGATCCCTTCAGTGTTAGTGGCCACCTTCAACAGGTTGCACAGCACGACGTAAGTCACACTTGTTTGTTCAGAGTTTACATGTTTTGCTTTTTTTCCTGGCCTATAAATACAAAAGCAATTGAACTGTAGAAGACAAGTGGTTTGGTCAGCAGGATTCAATACACCTATATTTTGGAAGGAACAAATTTTTCAGCAATAGTCATATCCTGCAACATGCAAAGAAACCTTGCCATACTATTAAAGACAAATTATTTGGGGAGGGATTGGTTGTCAGAAATGGATCCCAAATTGGTTTTTATTTTTGATCCAATCTGATTCCTATCCTCTAACACACTGTACAAACTTCAAAATTTTGATCTTCGGTTTTCACTTTATTATACCTCCATAAGCACCTAGTGTGCAAAAAACAGTCTGTTTAATTTCCGCATGTCACTCCTTCATGCAAAAAGAAACACTGCACTAATAATTTAAAGAATTAACCACTTTTGAAATCTCTTTTTATCATTACCCCAGGAGCTGACATAACATGACATAATTAATTACTGTAGATTGCTGGAAATGGGTAGTAAACACACACTTATGGCTATGACCTACTTTGGTTAGGCAAACCAGGTAGAATCTGAAGCCAAAGGAATGGGGAATATATCGTTAGTACATGAAGCAAAGGAGTTCAACCTCATTCAGATGCCTCTGATTTTTGCTAGTGACTGATGTGAATCATACAGGTATAAAGTAAAAATTGTCCCACATCTGGTCAGAAAGAAGAGAGACCGAGGAGCAGTTCAGCCTTCATAGAAGCCTTGCTGTAGGAGAGTGTTACCCAGCCAGCCAATGCATGAGGAGATCTAATGGAAGCAGGAGTGGAAATAGTTCACTGAATTGCGGTACAGTCCATGGAAATTCATGCTGATTACACACAGGCTTACCATTTGTATTTCCAAATATCATCAACAGAGGTACAATCTGTTGGCATAAAAGTGATGAGGAAGCTGGGGAAATGTGGTGATCTTTGGAGGTACTGAAAATATGGGTGAAAAGCAAGACTAATGCAATAGAAATCTCCATAAACATTTTCACATCTCTAAGCTTTAAGGACCGTATACACCCGCAAAACTGCACAGTCCTGCCTTGAATATCCACTGGTTTAATGAAGCCATAAATGCTTCAAGAATGGTAACTCAGAGGTTTGGAATTATACTTAGTTTCATATATGTTTTTCTGCAGGTGGGTAAAACTCAGCTATAACACCTACAGTAGCTATACCCACTGAATGAGCTATGTGAGAGATCCACTGAGAAAAGTGAAAAACTGTAACAGAAAAATAGATTAGGGCAATCATTGCGATAAAAACACTACTAAAAAAAATCTTCCACTTCTTTTTTTTTTTCTTCTTTTTCCCCCTCAAAAAGTGTTACTCTGTAGGCGCGTATCAGCCAGCTGTATCAATACAAGGGTATTTTGTTACTAGAAACAACAAAAAATATGGCTTCTGAAAAATCAAGACCTGTTCATTAATTTTGCTCACAGGAAAATGTTCTAATGTCTCTATGAAAAAAGACTGATATGCCAGCAGAAAGATGAAATTTCACCTTAAATTGACCTTCATCCTGCTCCTAAATCTCCATACAAGGGACAAGAACACAGAGAGACTGCCATCACCAAGTGGACCTGTTTCTTTACTAAATTCCACTGGTCTTTCTGCCATAAACTAAATCAACTCACACACCAGGGCTTAATCCAGTCAAGTAGCTCACCTCATAATAAATTTAATGATTAGCTGGTGGATTAGATTCCTATATGGCATTATATCAAAAGCTTTTGCTAAAACCCAGGTGAAGTATGTCCATAGCTTTTCCTCCATCGAGCCTTTCAGATACTTACTCAAACAGTTCTTTTAGGTATGTTAAGCATGACCACATTGTGTGAGCTCAAGCTGATTTATGTTTAATTAAATCAAATGTGTCATAGAGAGCCCTCTGTGTTGCCTTCCTCATTCTTTCTTTTTTCTCTTTTTTTTTCTGATGACTTACATAAAAGTTACTTAAGATTTCAAAGAATTAAAACATAAAGCAAAATAACACAAAATGTCTCAGGAAAGGGTGACTATTATGACTCACAAAGATCACAGCTCATCAACTTTGGCAAAATGTTATCACATTTATTCTCTGGTATTGTAGGGTAACACAGTGCATGTATTATCAATCCTTTCTAATCACACACTCCATTGAAAGGTGCATTTACAACGCTGCCTGCCCAGGCGGAATGAAGCACGTAGTTAAATGCCCTGCCTGGGCCTTCAACTGGATTAAATTAACACTGGAGATGCTACAGAGAGTCACAGCAGCTGAGAAATTGGACCTCTGCTTTATCCATTGATAAAGCTATTGAAATGAAATTATGAAATATGAAAATGAGCTGTACATTTCATATTTGGTTCTGGCTTTTATAGCTGTCAGCCCTAGCTTATGTGTTGCAAAGAAAAGCAATAGGGCATTACTTAATCTTTTAAAGTTTTAATTTTTTTTTTCTCTCTCTGTGTACTCTTTCTTTGAAAGGTGCACAGGGAAATTCAGGATGTGAGCAGGGGTTGTCTCCAGATCTAATGACAAACTTTAACAGCTTGTGGTTGTTTTGCAGAGATCCTGCCTCTGAGTGTACTGCCACATATCCATGCATTACTCATAGCTATGGCAAGAATCAGATCTTTTTTATTAGCCAGATGATGTTTTTCTCTCTCATGCATCCATAGTTCATGGAATGAGTGAAGAGAGAACGGTTTGGCCTTAATTCTTACCTTTCTTTAAAGTATAAAAGATCAAATCATTTTAATGTCTGTAAAACAGCTTGATTCATATCCTTTACTCCGTATGACCTACCTTATATCTGCAGTCTCTCATTGTTAGGAGATCATGCCTTTTACAACCCTTTCCAATTTCTTTTGCCATCTCATCTTGTTCCCTTTTCTGAACAAGTTATCTCTGTCTAACTAATTCCTTTATTATATTCAATTTCAGGCAATAATGATTATCCCCTTATGCTAGTTCTATTGTCCTGGAAATACTCCAGTTTTGGTAATTGCATTCTGTTGACATAAAATCCCTTCTGCAGCTTCAGTTGGATGCCGTATTCTCCTTTACTTCCTGTCCTAAAGTGCCATGTCTCGTCGCTGTGCAGTTCTAAACAGCTGCTCTGTTCTGCTCCACTGCTTTCTGCATTTAAGCGATTTGTGCAGTCACATGCTCGTACACACGTACATGGGCACACTGATTTGGAAAAGAAAGTCAGGAACGCTTTAGCTGCAATTGCAATGCAGGTTGCTGTGTAAATAGAAGATTGTAGTTACTTGACATTTCCTTGTTTCTGTCCCTATGAAACTTTCCCTCATGTATTTCTAATATTTACATGCATTCTTTGGACATATTCTCCTAGCAATAGTTATTTTGCCATTCTTCTCAAATCCAAATATGGGCACCTTAGTCTTTTTCCTTACCTGACATCCCTACTTCTTCTACAGTACTTTAGCTCTATTTCTTTTTCATTTAATATTATTTCTTTTTGCCTCTGTAAGGTAGACATTTATTTCACTGTTTGGTAGTCTTTTTTTTTCTTTGCTGTTCGATTCCTTTCCCATGTTGTTTCTTTTGAAGTTCCTGTCTACTGACCTTATCGCACAGACCTCTCTGTATGCCTTTTACTACTTCTATGGAACTTTATTCTATTGCTTTAGAGTGACTTACTCTGAGTGTACCACCAGCTATTGGCTTCAGTGTTGCTTGCTTTCTCCTATTAACCTGTAGTGGTTGGGCCTCAGCCAGCACAAAGAACCATGAGGCTGCTCACCCAACCCCTCACAGCAGCGAGGGAAAATTGGAATAAAAAGCCAAAACTCCTGGGTTGAGATAAAGGCAATTTAACAGAACAGCAGAGGAAAACAGTCATACAACAACAATAACACTGACAGAGGAATGTACAAACAGGGTTACCGTGCTGCCATGAACCGACTCGACCCGGGAAGCCCTAGCCCGCTCCCAAGCGGCGACTTCTTCCCCCCCTTACCTGGCCAGTTCTCACATAAAAGACTGGGCATGGTGTCACATGCTGTGGAATAACTGTGCCGTGACAGAAATTAACACTGTCCCCACAAGAACCAGGACATTATCCACCCCTTATTCTATACCATCTACATCATGCCCAGACCTTACAGTTTCCAGTTAATCACTGCTGCTTTTCCCTGTCTTATATATGTGTACATACAAATATAATTCCCTTAGTCTGTGGACTATCCCTCTAAAAAAATGTCCATTGAGTTTGTTTGATCCATGACTTTAGGCTCCCTCTGTTAGAACAGTCTCTCAGGGCAGGTGAGATGCTGTGTGTTGCTGGACTGTTGCATGCTGTATTTGGAGCTCATGGCTGATGTACCCGGTGCATTCCATGTCCATGGTCCATTGGTTGAAGGTATCAGTCTCAAGGAAATTGCTGGGCACTGGCCGCTGAGGTCAGTTCTGATTCCATCACCACCACACTTTACTCAGTTTGATTAGAGTCCATCTGTCATTAGTTCAGGTGATTCTTACTACAGGACAATTGATAGCAATTATAGTTATGATGACATACAGTGGCAGCATTATTTAGCAACTAACATCATACAATTTGATTTATTGGCTTCCAATTTATTGGATTCCGTACCTAAAATCCGATTCCCATGGCATACACATTGGACTCCGCCATCCTTCTTCATCACCCACCAAGCGCATCCAGGTCCTTGAGCAAAAGCAATCCCTTGGATGGGTTTGCCTTTGCCTGAGGCAGGACTAACCCAGACTGTCTTCCCTAGCATTTTCTTCACATGGACTACAGGGACTTTATCCCCTTCTACAGTACGTGGAAGTTGTGATTGGGCAGGACCAGCTCGATTGGTAGATCCCCTGGTGTTGACTAACCATGTAGCTTTTGCTAAATGTATATCCCAATGTTTTAAGGTCCCTTCACCCGTGGTTCTCAGTGTAGTTTTTAGCAGTCCATTTTATCTTTCTATCTTCCCAGAGGCTGGTGCATGACAGGGGATGTGATATACCCACTCAGTGCCATGCTCCTTGGCCCAGGTATCTATAAGGCTGTTTCGGAACATTTTCTGACTCAATTCTCTCTGGGGTGCCATGTTGCCATAAGACTTGCTTTTCAAGGCCCAGGACAGTGTTCCGGGTGGTGGCATGGGGCACAGGGTATGTCTCCAGCCATATGGTGGTTGTTTCCACCATGGTGAGCACATAACGTTTGCCTTGGCGGGTTTGTGGGAGTGTAATATAATCAACCTGCCAGGCCTCCCCATATTTGTATTTCAGCCATCGTCCTCCATACCTAAGAGGCTTTAACTGCTTGGCTTGTTTGATTGCAGCACATATTTCACATTCATGGATAATTTGTGTGATAGCGTCCATGGTCACGTCCACCCCTCAAGCACAAGCCCATCTTTATGTTGCATCTCCTCCTTGATGGCCTGAAGTGTCATGGGCCCACTGAGCTAGGAATAATTCTCCCTTGTGCTGCCAGTCCAGATCCACCTGAGCCACTTCAATCTGAGCAGCCCGATCTACCTGATGGTTGTTCTGATGTTCCTCAGTAGCCCGACTCTTGGGTACATGGGCGTCTACATGACACACTTTCACAACCAGGTTCTCTACCTGGGCAGCAATATGTTGCCACAGTTCAGCAGCCCAGATGGATTTGCCTCTGTGCTACCAGTTGTTCTGCTTCCACTACTTTAGCCACCCCCACAAAGCATTTACCACCATCCACGAATCAGTATAAAGATACGGTGCTGGCCAATTTTCCCGTTCCGCAATGTCCAAAGCCAGCTGGATGGCTTTCACCTCTACAAACTGGCTCAATTCCCCTTGTCCTTCAGCAGCTTCTGCAATTCATTGTCTAGGACTCCACACAGCAGCCTTCCATTTTTGATGCTTTCCCACGATCCACCAGGACCCATCAGTAAAGAGGGCATATTTCTTCTCCTTTTCTGATAGTTTATTATATGGTGGGGCCTCTTCTGCACGACTCACCTCCTCCTCTGGTGATATTTCAAAATCTTTTCCTTCTGACCAGTCCATGATCACTTCCAGAATTCCTGGATGACTAGAGTTTCCCATTCGAGTTTGCTATGTGATCAGTGCTTACTCCACGTAGCATCAGTTGTATGATGTGTGGTGGGGACCCTTTCTTTGAACATCCAGCCCAACACTGGCAGTCGAGGGGCCAAGAGAAGCTGTGTTTCCATACCAACTGCTTCCAAAGCAGCTTGAAACCCTTCATATCCTGCCAATATCTCTTTCTCAGTTGGAGTATAGCAGGTTTCTGATCCTCTGTATTCCCAGCTCCAAAACCCTAAGGGTCGACCTTGAGTCTCCACTGGTGCTTTCTGCCACAGACTCCAGGTGGGGCTATTCTTCCTGGCTGCAGCATAAAGCACATTTAACGTCTTGTCCAGCTTGGACGGGCCCCAGTGCTACTGCATGAACTATTTCCTGCTTAATTTGTTTGAAGACTTATTGTTATTCAGAGCCCCATTTAAAATCATTCTTTTCCCGAGTCACTTGATATAGAGGGCTCACAAATCAGACTGTAATCTGGGATATGCATCCTCCAAAACCTCACAACACCCAAGAAAGGTTGCATTTCCTTTTTAGTAGGCAGTGGAGAAATAGCCGCTATTTTATTGATCACATTTGTTGGGATCTGATGGCATTCATCTTGCCATTTTATTCCTAAAAACTGGATCTCTTCTGCGGGTCCATTCAAGAGGAACAGAGGTAAGATCAGGACTTCTGCTCTGTCTGGGAAACTGCCTACTGGAAACGGGTGGCACTTTACCTGGAGGGATCTCCTTTTGTAATTGTTCTGCCTTGCAACTCGTGTACCCGTGCCTGTAGGATTGAGGTAAGTTGGCCATCCCATTTCCTCATGTCTTCTCCACGGTCACGCAGGTAAAACCACAGTTGCCTTGTGGTGTGTACCCTCTATATTTGGTCTCCTGAGTAGAGAACTGCCTGTGTGGAGTAGGACATATTCTCTTCAAGTTGCTGGACCTACTGGGAAAGTTTCTCCACAGCTGAGATGAGGGGGGAAAAGAGACTTTCTTCATACCACCACAGTCATCCAGCCTCCTCTTCCACCGTTGGTCCCTCTTCACCTTTCCATTCTATCACTGCCAAGGAGTTGGCATACGACAATGGTGCACTCCGTACAAACTTCCACCACACAGGCCTCGTGCACTAAACCTCACCAGGATTTGTGGGGAACTGTGCATTGTTTGGGTCATAATAAATTATCTCCCACACAGCTAATTCCATAAGGTACTGGATACCTCTTTCCGTGGTGGTCCACTTGTTTCGATGACATGCAACATCTTCACTGAAGGGGTACCTTTCCCTCACACCTGACAGGAGTTGGCTCCAGAGGTTGAGGGCTTGGGTCTTTTTCCCAATAGCCTTATCAATACCCCCTTCCCTAGACAGGGTTCCCAGCTGCTTGTCTTCCCTACCCTCTAATTCCAAGCTACTGGCCCCATTATCCCAGTATGGAGCAGCCAGGTGACAATGGGCTCGCCTGGAAGGCAGCTGAAATCTTTTCTCACATCTCGCAGCTCACTTAGGGACAGGGATTGGGTGATTACCTCTGGTTCTGTCTCTTCCTCCTGTTATTGTGATATTCTCCCACATACCTTGCCACCCATGACTATCCAGCCTCAGGGCAGGTCTCTGAGTTGTCGTCTTAAACAGTCTTTTAATCCTAAACAAGACTTGAAACACATTCAGGAGACAGAACAATAGGACCATGCTGGTTTGAGCATCCCAAGGATATTCAAAATTCTCAAAAGCTGTCACACTTAGCCCAAAGGAGAACAGGGAGGCCAAAGAGGTAGGGAAAGCACACACCCTCTCCCTTCCTCCCCGTCCCCCCCCCCGGCTTCCCCCATAGATAGGGTGTGATTGTTAATAAATTCTGTGAGACAGGGCCAAAAGTATGGGCAGGACAGTAATATTACATAAGCCCTGCAACATAAGCACTTTGACAGTGATGTTATCATATCATAAGTTGATATTACACAGGACAGCAAAATGATAATCCTGATCCCTCTCCCAGAGCTGACAAACAGCATCAAGGGGAGCACGTATAGCATATAAGAATTTACATAACACAGCCACAAGAACAATCAAAGCAATATTGTGACAGGCGACTGTTTAACTAATGTAACAAATGACTATAACAAATTTGTCTTAACAAGCTCTGGTCAGATCTGTCATCTCAACCCTTCAGGCCCCACACTGGGCGTCAAAAAGGACTGCCATGGTTTGGCCTTAGCCGGCACAAAGAACCACACAGCTGTTCACCCACCCCCTCACAGCGGTGAGGGAAAATTGGAATAAAAAGCCAAAACTCCTCGGTTGAGATAAAGGCAATTTAACAGAACAGCAGAGGAAAACAGGCATACAACAACAATAACACTGACAGAGGAATGTACAAACAGGGCTACCGTGCTGCCATGCACCGACTCGACCCGGGAAGCCCTAGCCCGCTCCCAAGCGGCGACTTCCCCCTACCCCTTCCCAGGCCTGCTCCCACCTAAAGACTAGGCATGGTGTCACATAGTGTGGAATAACTGTGCCATGACAGAAATTAACCCTGTCCCCACCAGAACCAGAATATAACCCCTTTATACAAACCATTTCTATCTGGGCAGAACTTAACAAACTCTCATGCATTTCAGGGAGACATCTAACATATTTAACCGTGACAAGTACTTTCCTGCTTGTGCTGATATTTTGCAGTTTTACATTCACGTTTTGGATTTGCCACACGTGCTTCACTATGTTTGTTTGCATTCACATTTCACGTTCAAGTTTGCATTCTCCTATTTTTCAAACAAAAAAAGAAGTGTTCTCAAGAGTTGATGTCCACACGGCCTCCTCCATCTGATATGGTCTGAATATCCAGCTTCCTCAACCATTTCAGAGAAACATGTGTTGGAATAATTTCATTAGTGAAATATATTGAACTACCCTTTCCTCTAGTAAGCACGTTTAGATTCTGTCAGACTTGTCCCAGTATTGAGGTTATGAAGTTGAAAAGGCCCAAGTTTTCTGTAGTATTCATATGATTCATGTAAGATGTGATTTCTAGAAGTTATGAGCACTGATGATTATACTGAGTTAAGGAACAGAGGTTTAGGGAATTAGCACATATTTTTTAACATCTAGCTGTAAATTCATATCTGTTATCCTTCTAAGGTTTAAATTTGAGACTACCTTTTCAAATGAGAGAAATAAGAAACAAGTAAGAAAAAAGGTAAAAGTAGAACTTGTCAATCTATTTGAGAAACATTTTTGTGATTTTAGAAAAGCTTCAATTAATTAATAACTTGCAATCAGACTCTTATTTTGCCTGCTGTAATAAATATTTGTATTTTTACATACTTTGGATGAATAATTTCCAGTTTATTAAGTGATTCAAGAGAACACTCTAATATGACTAATTGTTATTTGTGATATTTTACTGGTTGTCTAAAGCTTATATTTTTTTGTACTCCCTCAATGGAGTAAACAGTAAAACAGTGAACAAAAAATAATGAGCATTTTCATTTATGTACACATATTTTCTCATTCGGATGATTAACAGTCATTACCAAAACATTTGCTTAAGGCATCTGCCTAACTTGAAGAAGACATTTTAAGTTTTCTGCATCTTTTTTTAGACTGGACATATGCGTTTAGTCAATATAATAATAGATACAGAAACTCACAAGACAACACACACTGAAAGGAAAAAAAATCCTGAGCCACCAAACATCAAGCAGTTCTAAATTGAATGTAGCCACACAGAAAAAGGTTTAACAAAAGCCAACAAACTTTTAGGCTGCATTGAGAAATGGGTAAAAGAAAAAAAAAAGGCAAAATATTATGATGCTATTATACAAACTGACAATATGGCCTCACTTTTAAAACTATGTTCCATCTGGTTGCCTTACCTCCAATAGCAAATAGCAGAAAGAAGAAAGATGCAGAGAAGTGCAACAAAAATGACTAAAGCAAAAAGAGATCTAATAGATAAACTAATGGGCTGTAGCACTGGGACTACATTCAAACCCCAAAATGGCTGCATTTTAGAGAAGTGACACAGTTCCTATGTAAAGTACATTAACTGGAGGATTGTAAGCTAGGTGTAGGCTACTATGTACATTATTGAAAAAAAAAAAAAATTGATTCCCATACTCAGCAGCTCTGCTCTTCTTCCAGAGGGAGGAAGCTAGGAACCAATTGCTCTTTTGTGACAGGAATGTTTCTTCAGATGCTATTTGTTTGGCTTGAAGGAAGGACTGATTATTTGGATCATTTCTTACTTTAACTGAAGCGAACTCACCCGTATGTAACACAGGGTAGAGCAGACATCAGGCTAACCTTCCTTCACAGTTCAGTAGATGAATCTCAGACCTGACCTCTAATGTATCACTATTATTCCAACCTGGCACTCTGCTGAGTAGAGAGCTCTAATCATGTCAATTTTTTGCCACATGGCACTGTAGTTTTTTGATGGGCTACGAACAAGCCCTCTAGGAGCTAGATCACAGCCACTTGTCAGTGATACCCACCTACTTTACTACTCAGGCCTTGCACTTCTAAGTAAACAGAGAACAGCACGGTGATATTGTCACACAGCAGATTTCCCCAGTTGCAGCATCGATCTGGTTAGGTTCTGCACTTAGCTAATGTATGTACAGCTATGTCTTTTTTGTTAATTACTTTCCTCAGAGATAGCCAATTTTCAAAGATGCACTTTTAGCTCATTAGAGATCCAATCAGCATTCAAATCAAGTACTGAGTCAGCAGATCTTTAGGTTACTGTAATAATTATTTTAATCTTTCAGAAACAAGAAGCTGCTCACAGTTTTGGGGGGGTTGACATTGTTATCTTATATCAAGGGATATATGCTCTGTTTCAAATATTGTTTAGCAATGCAGATGAGACTGTGAAATGATACATCTTTAGTAGGCTTGTAGTTATGGATGCAGTACAATGCTAGATAAAATGTTAATTCTTTTTTGTCTTAAAAAAACAGTTGAAAAAAGAGATTTTTTCTTTTTAGGTTGTCCTCAAGGAATAAAACAAGCGTAGTTTGGTATTCAATGAATGACAGTAGAATTTTTTTCCCTCATGCACCATTTCTTATGCAAAAATCAAGAGATAATTGATGTAATGAGAAATTAAGCTGGTGAATGTTTGGATAAAAAATAAATGCAGTATCTTCTTGCATCTTTTCTGGTTTTTTCCGTATACACAAACATAGACACACATATACTCTATACCTAGTGTAGACACTTACAGAACTTCGAGTTTTGGAAGCACAGCATGTGGAAGCTTCTATCCTAATACATAGAATCCATCTGCTGTTTACTTTTGGAAGAAAGCACACCATAAAAAATAGTGTAGTGTTTTCTCTGACTCTACTTTGAATGACACTCATACATAAAAGTTTTTTAGAAGTACTGTAAAATCCTGAAGACTCTGAAGTTTGCCTAGTGCTAAAAACGTGGTAAATGAGAATTTCTTTAGCCTAAAAGGAACATCATTGAATAAAACCGCCTCTAACGGAAATAGTCTTAAAAATCCTTCTACTCATTTCTATTCAGCTATCCATCCGTAGTATCATGTTATCTTCCTAGCTGGTTGTTTGTCTAGGTGAGAAGTTGACAAAAAAAATGAGGTTTGTTATGCATTCATGTTCCTCTACTTTTTTAAGTTGCCACTGCCTCCTTTTTCTTTGGTGAAGGAGAAAGATGCCCCAGTTATGTGTCCTTCTTTTCTGCATCAGAAGGAGAGGTAAAGGACATAGAGAAGAACTGTTGCACATCAGGTATCCTCATCCGACCCTTACTTGTCCATTGCAGAATAGCAGGAACAAAGCTGGCAACCTGTGAACTTCCACCAAGAAAGAGGAACCAGCAGCAAATGTTCTTCCTCCCTACCTAGACCTTAAGCCCCAGAAAAAAAAACCGGAAGAAAAAAGAGAAATATAGGGTGATGGTGTGCTTTCAGGAAAGAAGTCACTGTTGGACAGGACAGAGCTTTGCATTTCGTGAGATGGCCAACCTTACCACAGTTCAGAGACAATAAGCAAATTAGACAGCTCAGGCAGCCTTGTTGTGCTAAAGCCAGAATGCAATTCTTAGTCTATCCAGGAAAAATAATGCAAACATCCAATCCCTTATTTGAGGAAATGAAGAATAGTTTGCATGGCTATATAGAGAGTTCTTTGATACAATGGAGCCAACAAAATATGCATTCAAAGCATCATTTGATTCTGCTTTAGCAGGTTTTAGAGAGAATCATAGAATGCTTTGCGTTGGAAGGGACCTTTAAACACCATCTAGTCCAACCTCTCTGCAATGAGCAGGGATGTCTTCAACTAGACCAGGGTGCTCAGACCCCTGTCCAAACAGACATTGAAAGTTTCCAGGGATGGGGTATCTATTCCCTCTGTGGGCAACTTGATCCTTTGTTTCACCACCCTCGTCATGAAAAATTTCTTCCTTATATCCAGTCTGAATCTACCATCTTTTAGTTTAAAAGCATCACCCCTTGTCCTGTTGCTACAGGAGTCCCCATCTTTCTTATAAGCCCCCTTTAAGTACTGAAAGGCTGCAAGAAAGTCTTCCCGCAGCCTTCTCTTCTCCAAGCTGAACAACTCCAACTCTCTCAGCCTTTTCTCATAAGACAGGTGTTCCAGCCCTCTGATCATTTTTGTGGCCCTGTTGTAGACCCACTCCGTCTCTTTCCTGTACTAGGGACACCAGAGCTGGATGCAGTAGTCCGGGTGGGGTCCTTGTACCAAAGTACGTTTCTATGATAATACCATATTGTTTCAACTCAGTGGGACAAATGTGTTCTGAGCAAAAAAGGTTTTGTTTATCAGTCAAATGTACATCACGTTTTTCTTCACTTTTAAATTAGGCCCTAATGGAATGTGTCGTCTTTTTGAGACTAAGACTCAAACATAGAAATCATGGGACAACTAGAGGGAGGACCCATGACTGCAGAAAAATAAGTGCTGACAATATGTCCTTAAGTGTACTGACTCTATTGTGGTATGTTTTGACTGCATGGGAAAAAGTAGTACATATGCAGCTAGGCATGTACAGTCCTGGTATGGAGGTTCATCCAGTGTATCGATGATAACTTTTTGATTCAGGAGGTGGAAGTGCGAACAAGGAGACGTGCACTACTGGACCTAGGACATTAAGGTTGGGGGCAGCCTCGGCTGCAGCTATCATGAGACTGTAGACTTCAGGATTATGCGTAAAACAACATGTAGGATTGCAACCTTGTACTTCAAGAGCGCCAACTTGGATCTCTTCAAGAAACTACTCGAAGAAATCCCATGGCTTAGGGCTCTAGAGGGTAGAGGGGCTCAAGGGAGATGGTTGATATTCAAGTATCACTTCCTTCAAGCTCCATGCATCCCTAAGAGTAAGATATCAGGCAAGGGAAGCAGGAGACCTGGATGATGGAGCTTCTGAAAAAACTCAAGTGGAAGAAGGAAGTCTAGAGAATGTGGAAAAAGGGACTGGCCACTCGGAAAGATTACAAGAATGCCATCAGAGTATGCAGGCATGAAACCAGGAAAGTCAAGGCCTCCTTGGAATTAAATCTGGCAAGGGATGTCAAGTTCAACAGGAAGGGTTTCTTCAAGTACATCAGAGGCAAAAGGAAAACTAGAGGAAATGGGGGTCTGCTGTTGAAAGAGACGGGTGTCATGGTGACAGAGGATGCAGAGAAGGTGGAGTTACTGAGTGCCTTCTTTGCTTCAGTCTTCACTGCTCAGACCAGCCCTCAGGACTCCTAGACTTTGGAGGTAACAGAGAAAGTCTGGAGGAAGGAAGACTTTCCCTTGGTTGAGGAAGATCGAGTTAGAGATCTGTTAAGTAACCTGGATATCCACAAGTCCATGGGTCCTGATGGGATGCACCCATAAGTGCTGAGTGAGCTGGCAGAAAAGAAGGTTATCAGAAGTAGTCAACATGGATTCACCAAGGGGAAGTCATGTATGCCTAATCTGCCTTCTACGATGGCATGACAGGATGGATAGATGAGAGGAGTGTCCTGGTTTGAGGTAAAACAGGACCAATTTTGTTCAGTAACTCTGCTTTCTAACTAGGCCTCTTCTAACTGCTGAAGTTAACAGCATATTGTGCAGAAAACTGCTCTTTCTCAGAGAGATAAGACCCATGTTTATAGCTGATGCCGAGGATGGACAGTGGATGTTGTCTTCCTTGGCTTCAGCAAGGCTTTTGACATTGTCTCCCACATCATTTAGATCATCATCATTTAGATGAATGGACAATGGGGTGGATGGAAAACTGGCTGGCAGATAGAGCTCAGAGGGTTGTGATCAGCGATCAGTGAGGGCAGAGTCTAGTTGGCGGCCTGTAACAAGTGGTGTTCCTCAAGGGTCAGTACTAGATCCAGTCCTGTTCAATATATTCATTAATGACCTGGATGAAGGCATAGAGTGTACCATCAGCAAGTTTGCTGATGACACAAAACTGGGAAGGGTGGCTGACACACCAGAAGGCTGTGATGCCATCCAGCATAACCTGGACAGGCTGGAGAGGGGCAGAGAGAAACCACATGGAATTCAACAAAGGCAAGTGTAGCGTTCTGCACCTGGGGAGGAATAACCCCACGTACCAGCACAGGTTAGGGGGTGACCTGCTGGAAAGGAGCTGTGCAGAGAGGGACCTGAAAGTCCTGGTGGACAACAGGATGACCACGAGTCAGCAATGTGCCCTTGTGGCCAAGAAGGCCAGTGGCATCCTGGGGTTCATCAAAAAGAGTATAGCAAGCAGGTCAAGGGAGATCATCCTCCCCCTCTACTCTGCCCTGGTGAGCCACAACTCAAGTACTGTGTCCAGTTCTGGGCTCCCCAGTTCAAGAAGGACAGGGAACTGCTGGAGAGGGTACAGCAAAGGAATACAAAGATGATGAGGGGGCTGTAGCATCTTTCTTATGAGGAAAGGCTGAGGGAGTTGGGTCTTTTTAATCTGGAGAAAAGAAGCCTGAAGGGACATCTCATCAATGCTTATAAGTACTTAAAGGGAGGGTGCCAGGAGAAGGGTGCCAGTCTTTTTTCAGTGGTGTGCAGTGATAGGACAAGAGGAAACAGGTACAAACTTGAATATAGGAAGTTCCATGTGAACATGAGAAGGAACTTCTTTCCTTTGAGGGTGGCAGAGCACTGGAACAAGCTGCCCAAAGAGGTGGTGGAGTCTCCAACTCCTGAGACGTTCAAAACCTGCCTGGATGCATTGTTTCAACCTGCTCTCAGTGAAGTTGCTCTGGCAGGGGGGTTGGACTAGGTGATCTCCAGAGGTCCCTTCCAACCCCTGTGATTCTGTGATTCTGTGATTCTGTGATCATCATCTGTATTCACACACTACTGATACAGCAGGACATTTTAATTTCCTGATTAACAAGTATTACTGCAATAAGGCTTCCTGTAAAATAAGCCTTAAGTTTTAAGGAATGCAAAGCAGTAATTTTTTCCTGTATTCGCCAATGACACCACTTATATTNTTCTGTGATTCTGTGATCATCATCTGTATTCACACACTACTGATACAGCAGGACATTTTAATTTCCTGATTAACAAGTATTACTGCAATAAGGCTTCCTGTAAAATAAGCCTTAAGTTTTAAGGAATGCAAAGCAGTAATTTTTTCCTGTATTCGCCAATGACACCACTTATATTAAGATTATACTGAGGTTTTTAAACTGCATTTTCCATTACTTGTGACCTACACAAATATCTTCTAAGGACAGAATTTAAGGCTTATTTGTTTTCTTTATGAAAAAATTTGTTTGGCTAAATTGGTATGTCAGCTCTCCAAATACAAGCATAAATATTTCTCTCTTTTTAGGCAAGTTTTAATATACTCTTGTTCATGTAAATAAAGAATGGCATAAATTTACACTTTTAAGTTCTCTTTCACCATGGGCTGCTTGTGCTGACTGAAAGAAAGGACAAATAAACAAATAATAAGTCTTTTAAAACCGCTTCATGCATGCATCAAAGCAGTATTGGTTAATGCAGTAAATTATTATGTGATTTGGTTGCTAATATTTGTAGACAAAGCTTTCCTTGTAGAGACAATCCGATGCCAGATACTTCACTTGACATCTTGTTAAGAGATTTCAAGAGGTGTTGGAATCAGTGGACTGTCTAGTGGACTGCAAAATAAAACATAATTTAGAATTCCAGAAATAAGTATAGGGGCAACTATATAGGCAGAAATAAAGCATCCTTGGGATTAGTTCTTTTATACATTTGAATAACTTTAAATACAAGATTTGTACACTGAATTCAGAGCCCAGCAGTTACATTAGGCATATCAACCTTAATGCCAGCACACAATAATTATCATAAATATTTTAACTTTTTGCTATGTGTGTTGCTTCCTTCTAGCTTCATTTGTCCATTTCAGTGCTAGATAAGCCATTGTGTATTAAAAGAAGGAAAAAAAAGAAAGAGCTGCAATGTTGGCTAAAGTTCACATTCCTGAATTCTATCAATCTCTTCCCCAAGGTACGACTGCACAGGGTGCAGACCCGCTGTTTCTGGTGAGATCCAGTGCCTTTTGTGACAGTCTTCCATGTCAGTAGCAAGTGTATTTATTCCATCTCTTAATTCAGTGTTGTACTGCTGTTGAATGGCAAAAGGCTAATTTAGACTTTCTTCTTCTCTCCTCTTCCTCAGGAACTGTACTCTGCCTAACAGGAGGGCTTGCATGCTCCAGGAAGCCTTAGCATTGTAGTGGGGCAAAAGACTGATGACCTGAAATACTAGAAATGTCAGGCAAGTGCAAATGAAATTAAATTCTGCCTCTTTCTAGCCTCTGAAAAAGCTGAAGGTAAATTAGAAGAGGTTATTAGTACCATTAAAACAGGTTCTCTCTTCCTAATTAAGGTATCTAAGACAGTATCTAGGATACAGCCAGGAGATTTTAGGCTCCTTCATTACACATGATACGCTAGTACATCAGTGGAAGCCTTAATTGACCTGAAGCTTCCTTGTTTCCTATCTTTCCCTACATTTAGGCTATTAACATATCAAGGGAGATCTGGCTAGGGAGGCCTGATGGCTAAAGCTGATAAGGAGTGGACTTTTCCTCAGCTGCCAGAACATCAGACAGTTTTCAGATGTTTGTTTTCTCTTTTAGGACTTATTTAATAAAACTGCATTGACAGTGGGCTGTCTAGTACCTGGTCCAATATGCTGCGTTTTGGTATAGTGTAAAGGGGAGAGGTAATGAATGGAACTTCTTTACATTTCTTTTTGTGTCGGCCGCAACGGGCTTTTTCATATAAGTAATGACATTTTTCCCCATAGTGGCCTCTTCTTCACTCAAAAATCCTCTTTATTCTATGTCATCTTCAAATGTTGACTACACACACTACCACTTGCCTAGTAAGAACAGGCTAGTTTAGTTACAGGAAGCTTCAAAATAACAGGAAGTCAGCCCAGGACTAGGAGACATTGTCAAAATGGCTTCTGTTGAACCTCCTGCTCAGCCTTAATTTTGAGTGGTGTATTGTGGCAGTAATTCACTACGGATAAAGGTGCAAAGCAAATAAGGTGGATTGTTTAGGGAAAAAATATCTGAAAGGCAGCATTTCCGTAAAGTTTATCTCAATGTTCTTTTACCTGGGATGGGTTTTCAAGCAACTGTTAACAGCCACTGTGAGGTTAAAATAGCTCATCATTTTATCACGATTATTGAGGGTATGACTGAAGACAATATTCTGGTAGTGCTTTTGGTCACAATTTAATGGTATATTGATCTTGCGAACAATCATGACCTTCAACTGCTTACAGATACTTTCAAGGGGAAAAGGATTAAGGAGGTTATTCCTGGGGAACTGCATACAGTGAGCCACAACCCACCTGGATGGGTGCAAGAAAACGATCCTAAACAGCATGGCAACTTGGGAAATGCTTGCCTGTGTAATGACATCTAAAACGAGGGAGATAACAAAAGATTCGTGCCCAGACATTATTATCACAGGCAATCAATAAAGCAATCATGAGTATCATTAGGAGACAGCAGATTCAAGTCTTAGCCTCTTTAGCATCTATGTTTAGAGGTGTCTTTGCTCAGAGTGCAGCTAGTGTCAAGGCAGGATTACTAACTAATCAGGCAAACCTATGGAGTCATGTTTCAGTGGTATCACATAAAGACAGCAATTTGGAGGGAAGTGATTGTGGTCCAAAAATACACCAAACTCTTTTAAGGGCTGTGCTATCAATGCACTCTCTCATTCTGTGATTGGTAGATTTCTTGTTTCTGATTTTATTTGTTTTCCCCAGCTACTCTCAACACAAATTGAAAATAATGGTAGACAGAAGGATAAGATAAACATTCAAAAGTTCAGAAACACCTTTACAAATCCTCCCTTGGAAAATATTAGCCTTTCCTTTGACGTGCTCAGTCCTAACATACAAAGATTTAGAGTGTGGATTTTGATAAAATGCCAAAGATATAAAGAACAAGAATACCAGATCACTTAACTACCATAATTAATCTGTACATATTTTGGGTGAAGAAGAGTGTATATCCAGAAAGGGACTCTGACTCTAGCTTCACAGTTGTGAATTTTGCACATTATGAGTGCAAAACCTATATTTTCTGTTGTCTGATAGTTTAATATGTCTTTGGTTGAAAAGAGTTTTCTGCCAATGAATTTCTGCTCATTTGCTTCTTAGTAAAGTTTCTGTAAATGCCTCATGTCATTCATTGCATTGCCTAACATTGCAGCATCAAGCTAACTGAATGACAGGCCTACTGGAAAAGCACTCTCGTCTGTTTTGACAAAGGCACATGCTACTAGGCATTTTGAGTCTGTCAAAAAAAGTTGAATATTTAATTATTGATATACTTAGACTCTACAATCTTACATCCTAGTTCTAACACAGTTGATGTGATTTCTACCATCAGCCTTGCCGTAAGTGAAAATTAGCTCAAATGAGCAAGGAGCTGTAATGACCTTTAAAATCTCCCTGTATACTTTATTGACTAAAATGCACAGAAAACAAGGCAGTGCAGTAAACCATGTTGAATGTGCTTTACATGGGGGGGAAGAAACAATTTGTCTCAAATCCAGTAAATAGCCAATAAAAATTCACCTTGCTTCTATATTGTCCTAGGAGAGGCAATCTCATTTACATTTATTAGAAGTAATGATGTAGTGTCCTGCAGATAATTAACACAATAAAATGCTGCTAATTTCACAGTGTCATTATAAAATTTGCCAGTTTAAATTAGAAAGTGATTAACCCTCTGAGTGAGGCAATGACATTTCCATTCCCAGTCTGTGAATTAAATTTGCAAGATTTTTTTTCACTTTGAAAGTTCATCTATCTCTCCGCTGATGTTGTCCTTTACTTTTCGACTCTCCCATTCTGTCCAGTGAGGAAATCTGTTGGCTAAACTATCCGAATCCATGACTATTTCACACTGTTAAGCCAAGCTCATATCAGAAGCATGAATGTGTTAGTTACTAGAGGATAAAGTCTCTCTTAAAAGAAAAAAGAACTAATAATCCCTGATAAGCAGAGGTTCACTGAGAAATGAACTTCTTGTTAGTGCATGGAAGAGAGGAAGGTTTTTCCATTAATGAGGTGTCTCCAGAAGGAGCTTCATTTCATATAATGACAGCAAATCCTTAACCTTTTGCCTGGACACTACTTTATCCATTTACTGTATCTATCTCTTCCACAACCTGCTTTAATTAATATCTTAAAACAGGAATAAACTCATTAAAAGAATAGATTTATTGCACAGTAATTTAAATATTCTAACTCAGGTGAAATCCTCTTAAAGAATGTTTAATGAGAGAGCAAAACCAAAAGCAAATGAAAACTCAGGTTAATGATAGAATTGTCCAACCCATTAAAACAACTATTAATTGGATAAATTTAATGCATGAATTTACAATGCTGCTAAAATTATAGTTGGTTAGCCCCACCCCCTAAAAAAATTCAAGATACAAGAATAAATTAGCAATGTACAAAGACTATACTTTAAAGTGGAGGAAATATTTCCAAGGTATGCAAGTTTAATTGGCAAATCGTGTTAAATAATAATGAGATTTAGGCTCAAACACTGCTAAAATTTAATTAGAAATAAAATCCTAAATAGTATCCTGTTGATTTACCATATGTTCCATATGTTCGGGGTTCTTCTTGTTATAAGGAAATACCTTCACTGGGAAGCTCATCCCAGTAGACAAGGAAAGAAAGATTAATACAGAACAATTCTCCGCATCAACCCTGCCTTTCAGTAAGAGCATTCCCAAAATGACATCCATGCTCAGAGTGCAGTGACCATGTATAGATTTTGACAAGGCCATTGACTGCTGTTTCACCAGGAGGTACCAAGTGACAATGATGCCTTTGTAGTATCTCACTGGATCCTGTTCCTGGTCAAGCCTGAATGGAAATCAACACTCAGGGAGCAGAAACTCAGGTTGGGTAATCTAAATCGACATGAAGCAGCCCACTAGAATGCAGTGATAGCCATCTACACTCAAGCCCAGAATGTGGACCGGACTCAGAAGAACAGGGTTTCATCCTTGCTTTTCCTGCAAAGAAAGAGATGCTATACAGCACGTTCAAAGGAAAAATGATAGTTATTTTTGTTATCATCTAGATTCATCTTTTTAAAAGATTTTTTTAGACAGAGCATTGATGATGCATTTACTTGATGTAACTATTTAAGGAGTTCAAATACTTTTTACGTAAGTCAAATGTAGACAGCTCCCATTTAACTTTATGACATAGCAGTGTGTCATTGATATAAAGTACTAAAAGAAAATAGTAGCTGTCTGCCTGCACTATATACAAATACCCAGTTCAGGCCTTGTGAAGTCCTGTGCTCCAACAAATTCTCTCATGATGTTAGCTGCAGCTGGAGTAGCTGCAACACACAGAAGTCCTGACACCAGAGAGGATTTCAGCTTCAGCTAGTCCAGAGGAAAATTTGAATACAGCACACAAAGGGGCTGAGTGATTAATTTTGGTTTGCTATGAAATAGGTGCCAGTGTAAAGATCCCTTTTTAAGGAAGCTTCTCAAACCCCTCTGGCTGTTTCAGCACAGCAGTCTCTCTACAGAAGTCTCCTGACCAGCTTGCATTTAGGGGACAGACACATTCAGAGAAGGAACTAAAACACCTGGCCCACCTGGCTGGTAACAGTCCTCAGCCCCTTTCAGCTGTAGATTTTGCATAGCTAACCTCTTTTCTTTCTAGAAAAAGCCATTTTTTCCTCCCCAAAGAGCCACAGGTCTGACCTTCTCTGTACAGAACCCCTTCCTTGGTCTGTGACCATGCTTTTCTGACATCTGCACAACACTGACTTACAGACCAGGGAATGCTACGCTTCTGACCCACACTGGCAGTCCTTTTTCTAGAAGAGACTTAGTTCCACCTCTGCACTGGTCCAAGACTACCTCTGTAGGGAAAAAAATTCTCCTACAGCAATTCTTCAGCCCAACCAGTCTACTGCCACTCATGTAAAGATAGATTTACAGAAAAAAACCACTTTATACAACCCCAAATTTCTTAGGCAGAAAAAACCTGTTGTTTTTATCTTTTTTTTTTTTTAAACTTATGAAATTACCTGTTTTAATATTGCATATGGAAAAATAAAAGTTTGAATGCCACCAAATACTAAAGAAGAAGGGGGGTTGCATTGAGGAAGAGCAGTAAAAATAAACTTTCCATTTAACTATGAAGTTTATGAAAGACAGATGTTAAAGCAGAGAACAGCAGCTGCTAAGGTAAACTTGAATGAGTATTCAAGAGCACTACAAATTTGAGCAATACAGAAATTTTCTCCACAAATATGGTTGCCATTATTTTTTTCAAAAAAACCTGGTGATGTTCTTTTCTTCTTCATGTTCCAGTGTTTTTATATTATTATAGAAATCTTATGGGTAGCACCTGGTACATTTAACATTGCAAAATAGTTTGTATTATACTTGTCTTTGCATATTAATGACTTCACAGAACATTCATTTTTTGGGGCCTGCAATTTTTTACAGTTTTTACCTCTGCCTGAAAGTAAGTACTTTTTAAAGCCCCCTGCAGCTATTTTTTAGTTGAACATTGTTGAAAAATAATAGTTCACATTCTCATTTAAAACCATGACTGCTCTCTTTTTTAATATGGAACAAAAATACACGTTTGATGCCTGAAGTTTGAAACCTGACATTTGCCTGGAGTTTGAAACTGTACATTCTCTTGCTGTAACAAACAAAAATTGTGAAACATCTGACATGAAACCAGTTGATATCACTGAGAGTAATGGATGAGCATTTGGATTCAGAGTTCAGAATGGAGAAGCAGCAGCCAAATCTCCAATGAAACTCTCTAGCTCTGCATCAGTTCAGAGTGAGCTGCAACTATCCAAAATTTGCTAAGGCAAATAATGCAAGTCATTGTTACTGCTAAAAGAAGTAGTCGAAATACTGTCTTTTCTTGGCTGCTCATCCCTGTCTCACTGTGTAGTAAGCCAGATCACTGGTTGAAAAATAGTGGTTTGTTTTTCCTAGTTTAGCTTTCTGCTCACATTCAAGGCAAGAATAAGTAGCTGAGGTGAGAAGGAAGATGGGATTTCAGAGGCAGCATCAACTTAACTTGATCAATGCATTCATGTAGTTACAACTTGATTTCAGTAGACCACTTAGCCCTGAAATGGAGAGTGAAGAAACTGGATTTGATATTTTTAAATTATTTAAAGCAGGCTGAACTTTGTGATTTCATCTAAGGCTATCCTGCACGCAACTGTAACTTTGACTGACACCTTTTAATTTGTATTCTTTCACCCATGCAATGGCTTTTAAACTTCTCATTCTCACCAAAAATATTTTGCTTCCTGATTTTAGGAAGAATGCTGTTCTGAGTTTTGCCACGAAGTCTCAAAAATGGCTAAGTATCACAGAATCACAGAATGTTAAGGGCTGGAAGGGACCTCGAGAGATCATCTGGTCCAGCCCCCCTGCCAGAGCAGGTACACCTACAGCAGGTTGCACAGGATGGTGTCCAGGCAGGTTCTGAATATCTCCAGAGTCGGAGACTCCACCACCGCTCTGGGCAGCCTGTTCCAGTGCTCTGAGTATGAGTAATCTTAATTTGGATAGCAGTTTAAAATGTCTAAAAAGTCTGAGCAGGATTTTAAAACCTGGATGTCAGACAGCAAGACTCTAAAACCTTAGTTTGGGCAACTCAGTAGTTGCTTTGATATTTGAAAGCGCTACTCGGCAGCTCCTAGTGAAATCTCTGGGAAAATGGATGGTGCAGAACTATTTCTGGGAGTATATTATTTATTGGTTTTGTCATATGGAGGTTTTATGGATAGAGTGCAATGTATATGGAGATTTCATGAGGTATACTTTTACTCTTTTATAAAAAGACCTAAAGCCTGAGAAAATGAAATTTTATATTTTACAATGAAACTGTAAAATAGAAAAACTGTTTTTGATAGAAATAGTGTAAAACGCCAATTCTTGGATGCAATATATAAAGAATTAGAATTTCAATCTCACTTCAGTTCATGCATCTATAAAGCTTATTTATATAGTCAGGCTCTCTTTTTGTAGTTTAAAGTTTCAGCTTCTGTCTACAGATGCTAAAATTAACTAAAATTGCTAGAATAACACCTCAGACACAATATCATGGGTTTTCTGGGCAGAACTATCACCAGATAATAGGGGGTAGCTGTTATAATTTAGAAATTCCTGTACCAGCTAAGTGATATCCCTAGTGTTTCAATTAGAGTGCCTTAAGGCAAAAATTTACATCTTTGTTTCATATGACCCAGAGTCTGCTATGAGACTGGGGCTATCCCATCATTTACTAAAACACAAGCTTTGCCTACACCTGCATCCTGTTCTTATTCACCTGCCCTGTAGGCATCTTGTGAGCACACCAGTAAGCTGTATAAAAACACACAACCCCACCTCCTGTCAGCCTTTGCCTTAAAATTGATGACCAGGGACATTTTCTTCTGCTGTCAGGGGCAAAGCTGATGAGGCTTCAGCTGTGGGGATCTCCTACCCTGTGCATGTGTGATGTGGTAAGCAGAACCACATGGAAATAGTAGAATTGGTATCTGCCCTCCTCATCCCCTGAGTTGCAGAAGGGAGGGGTGGCCTCTGCTCTTCTCCTCCCATCAGCTTTAGGTGTTGTAGGTCACAACTGAAGCATAGCCCAATCTTGCTGTCCTGTTGCTCAGGGATGCAGTCCTCCACAATCAGGACTGACCATTGAAGGATGGCAAGCATGGACTGGCAGAGCCTCTCCAAGGCCCTTCACCATGAACCGCTCCCCAGAATGTCATCTCCTTGCACTACTCTCTTCAGGGTAGCTGACAAGGATCTGACTGTGTGCTTGTCTTTACCTGAAGCACTTGTGGATGTTAGGGACATCTCCTGCTCTGGAGCGCCTGTTTCCTGGTGACTTTACCAAATGCTGTGCCTGCTCCTGTCAGAGGAGAGGTCACGCTCTGTCCTTCTGCATGTATGTGTCTTTCTACAGCACTGTGTGTGAGCATATACGATTGGAGGGCAGGAGGCTGCCTCGGCAGTCATGGATTAATACCACAAAACAGAACAAAACCTGAAATTATTTTCAGTTCACCACCTTTTGGGGTAAGTATGCTGCTGTCCAGCTACTGGCAGATAAACAAGATGACATTGTCTTAAGAACTGTAAATAAAGCTCTTTTCACTACTTCTAAGTCAATTAAAAGCAAAACATTATCCAAATTCACAAAAAAAGTAAAGTCTTTGTCCATTAAAGCTTTAGACCTATCTTTGTTCTGAGACTTTTTAAACACCTGCAGTTTTGGATGTACTGTCAACTAGAGGTGAAAGTGCAAGTAAACTTGGGCAGCTACATGACCCCATGATGTGGTAATTAAGAATTTTATTTCATGCAGCTATTCTTACATCCCTATGAAGAAAAGAGTACACATCCCCATTTTAGATGTAAAAGGCTTTAGTGTAGAGAAATATAATCCACTGTTGGCTTTAATGTGTAAAATGGAATTTAGATAAAATTTAGGTATCCAAGAATCAGTGTCTTAAAACTTATCTCCTACCTTAAAATGTTAAAGTCTACAAGCGCTTAAGTCTTCTGCAGAGAAATTTCCAAGAGTCCTTCTGTGCTTGGGACTGCTTTGCCATGGAATTTGGGATGCTTCCGCCATATCAAAACTTGCTTATAAATTTCAGAATGAGCATTCTTCAAAATGAATATTCCCAGAAAAGCCATATTCAATAAGTGTTTTTTTTCAGTATTTGTCTTTTGTTTCTAAAATAGTGACCCCAGAAATAATGCTGTGGCTACTGTCCTGTTAAGTAGTAACAAAGGGTGAAAGAGGTGATATGCACCTGTAAAGAACTTACTTAGATTTAGGATGAGGATAAGTTCAGTCACATCACCTGATTTCTCAAACACCTCCTCTTCTTGAAGAGATTCAAATATCTCTACTGTTGATAAAGTTGCCACAATTATTATACTTCACAAACATACGGGTATAGACATTATAGCATTTTGGGGATAGAGAGAAAAAGACTCTTCATTTAGGCAGAAGAGAGGAGTCATAGCTCTCCAACCTGGGAATTATGGTGTTTTCCTCTTAAAGGGAAGTTTACATAAATATTTTGAAACTAGTGCAGGTATGTCTACACCAAATCATCATATTGTGAACTCAACCCTTACTCAATTGTGATTTATTTCCAGACAAGACATTAAACCATTACATACAGCATAATTTCTTCATATCTGTTAAATGAACATAGGAAGAACACCTACATTTAACACAGATAGATCTTTGCAGCAGTTTGTGAAGATTTCACACATTTCCTGCTTTGTTCCTTGAAGTTGGTCTTACTTATCTTCATTTTGTAATGAACGTGATGACATATAGCAAACATCCATAAAAAGTGTTAGTGGTAACTTTTTTAATATCTTATTCCTTAACACTAATGAAAATATCATTGACCTATGTTGTGAACAGTACTTTAAATTAGCTAAGAAGATCTTCATAGTGCATGCTGAAACAGGTGAACCCATAGCAAAAACCTTTGGCTTGTTAGTTGCTTTGACTGCTCCATTATGGCAATAAATTCAGTGCCTGTATTTAAATCGGTAAATACTGCATGCCAAACCCTTCATTAGTGATTTCTGAAGGTTTTGCTCACTCTTTCATTCCTCTCTTCTTATATAAAATATAAACTCTGAAATGCCAGCTGTTTTTTTGCTGCCATTGGCAATGAGATTTTCATGTTAAAATGTTAGAGATTGATAACTGTGGAACTAATAGTGGAAGAAAATTAATCCACTTAAGCAGCCAGGACAAACTGGGGATCCTCAGCAATACTTAACAAAGTCGCACAGTACTTTCAGCATTTGGACGTTAGCGTGAGCTTTCACAGACAACTAATTTAAATACTGCAAAATACTACCTTCATAGCTTAGTAAATTCCATTCTTCCATAACCATGATGCCTCGTTTTGCTGTGATATATGTTGCTTTCCAGTCTGAGAAATTTAAAATCCAAATAAATGTCAGAGTTCATGTATGATTTCCCACTTTATCATTCCATTCAGTTTCTACTAATCTAACTAGGCACCAGACCTGTGAACATAGAATGAGACAGTGAATAGCAGGTATTTTGATACTACTTTGTGTACCAGATGGAATGAATTGTCAGCCTGTGATGTCTTGTCACTACTTTACATTTTTGTCATCACCAGAAAAGAAAGACTTCTTGTGTCTTGTTCTAAATTAATATCATGCGTTCCATATCTTGAACATCTCGGTTTATTTTTTAATCACTTTAACATTAAAATTAAACTTGTCTTTAAGATCAGTTACAAGAGAGCTAACATTCATAACAACAGATTTCTTGCAGAGTGTTTAAAACACTGCAGCTTTTTTAAAATCAACAGGCTCCTACAGGGGTTAAAATGAACTAGCTAAATAAGAATTATACTTTAGATGTCACATTGACATTTACCAGCAGTTTAGTACTTCATTTAAACATCTACTATCATACTTTATTTATTGATTTTATATCAATATATTAGATAACTCATTTCTTCAGGAAGTTAAGAGTTTGTTCCAAAGGACTTGTCATTAGAATAAACAAAATACTGATGATGGATGTCATGCGGCAGAGAAGTTGTGGCTGGCCTGTGCAGTCAAGTACCCACTTCTAGTCCACCTGTGCTTTGTCCTTTTTTTGGTTATTATTTTATGCTTTGTGTTCCTCTATGGTATATAAGGTGTAAGTGTAAAAGGTGTTATTATTAGTAGTAGTATTTTGAAAGAAAAAAACTTAAAAGGAAACTGGAAGAAGAGGCGACTGTTAAGGTACATAATCTTAGAAACCTCTTAAGCAAGTACTTAACTTTAAAGATGACGATGTTTTAGTAAGCAGAACCACTCACAGGCCTGTTTTCTCAATCAGGTTTAAAGCTTTAATTCTATTAATTAGTGTTTGTTCATTCAGTTATTATAAAAAAATAAAATGCATAAATTTGTATTCTTATGACAATTTATCTTAATCTTGTAAATCTAAGAAATAAAAATAAAGAACCATAGAATATTAAGTAGAAATATAAAATAAAGCTAGAACATATCTGAAATGTGCAGCACAAATTAGAAGAAACACCAATATCTGAACATAGCACGTGCCACCTACTGTGAATAATATGGAATAAGTATTAGCTTCACAGCCCACAAAGCTAAGAGGCTACAGGCTTGTGGGCAACTGAATGCTGCTCTTCCATTTCTTATTTGCTCACCTGTTAATTTCAAATTACTTGACTCCTTGGCAGAGTCTGCCCAGCCACAGAATCGTTACTAAAGGCCTGATTTTGCTAAGGGAAAGTGAATATATTTTTGCTATTACTTCAATCTCTGCACGCTCAAGAGCTGAAACAGTAGCAAATTTGAATATTCAGTTACTTGTGGGAGTATTTTTATTAAAGAACAAGAAAGAATGTTTTAAGGATTAACATTATTCAGGCACTGCATGCTGCGGTGTTGGTGAACTCTGAGCTAATTCTTGCTCTAATGAGTTCCTCTAATGGTGGGGGCTGTCCACCTCTAAAGGCAAACAGGTGTACAACATGGTCAGCAACCAAAAGAGAATATGGGAAATTCAAAGCACAGGTTACTGTCTCCCTTTCACATGTATCAGGAAAAATAAAATAATCTTTATGAAGGCAATGGTGTAATAACAAGCAATATCTCTTGAGCACACACAGAGGCAGAGAGATGGGCTGAGAAAACACATAGATTAAAAATGAAAGCCACAGAAACCCAACCCACTCATAGAAGAGCAACACCTCCACAAGTGACCAATCAGTTTGGCAGCTGAGTGGCAAAAATCAGTAAAAAATTGTAATAGGAAAAAAAAAAAAAAAGATAAAAGAAGCATGCAAACTAGAAAGGTCAACCCACAAACGTGACTATCAGACAGTATTTTAAAAGTGAGCAAGGAAAAAGAAGGATTTGCCTTCAGTTTCAGAAAAATAACCAATCAGGGTATGAATGGAACATCTGAGGAGTTCCTGAGCCTATGACAAGTCATGGATTTCATTTTCAACAGTTGCCACATCCAGAAAAAGATGAGTGTTTGCTATTCAGCAAAAGGTATTTGTGAACCTGTCCCCTTGCGGATCGATGAGGTCAGTTCTTCTCCTTACTGAGTTAAATGTCATACTGTTCAAACTTTTTCAGGATCATACCACCTTGTGTTGTTTAGCCCATTACCTACAGTATGCTCTTTAGTTACTATTTCAGCAGCAGTAGCAATGGCTAGTGCCTTAAATCAAAAGCAACAAGGAAAGAAGAGTCTCATTAATTCCTTGAATGCTCCTTCTACACAAAAACGCATTTCCTTAATATATATTTTAAGAAATGGATTTGACAAGACAGCATTTGCTGCAAAGCTCAAATTGTCATGAAAATTTACATTATAAAGGTTGACAATATGATCATTATATTTAAAACCTCTTGAACAAGATCCTTTCGCACTGATGTCAATGACTTGAATTCAAGTAGTGTTATGGCCCATCCTGATGTTCTGTAGGGATATTTCCAAAGAAAATCAATCTATTCTGATGCTATTTATTCTCTTGTGGCACTCTCAAAATTCATATTACAGGAGTTGAGGAGAACTTAATTTTACTCTACCACGTTTTTACAAAGGTTTTTTTATAAACATTAAAAAAACGAAGTCAATGTCAATGATGGCCAGAAGTATTTATTTGCAAATACATGATAGAGCTGGTACAAACTCTGCCATTTCTTCAGATACCAGTTTGGACTGGCCTGTGTGAATAAGAAAAGCATATTGTCCACCTATGATTATCAGCAGCTGTGCAGAAATGAATGAACAGAGAAATGACGAAAGAGCATAGAAAACTTAATCATTTTATACTTCCATAGGGTTTCCATTTTTGTGTGTTTAGTGTCTGTCTTGTAATATTTGGTAATTTTATTAAGATTTCAAGTCTGGAATCATGAATTTATGAGAGGCTCCAACAGCATTTTATTCTCTATTAAAAAAAAAAAAAAAAAAAAAGAGGAAAAGGAAAAGGGATACACTAGCTATCACACCACATGGCTCTTTTCAACTTTATGATATATAATTTCCTAAAGAGTCAGAACCCAAGAAGTAAATAATGCCACTATTTTTTTCAAGTTAGGCACAGAGGCTTCAGGATCTGTCCCATTATTTTTCTCATCAGTTAATGTCTAACTGCCTGTAGCACTGGGATTTCCACCCAAAAATAGCCCTCTACCACTCTGAGCTGAATAACTCTGTAGCAAATAGCAACTCTGAAAGCGGCTGCAGAATTTTGCCCAAGCAAGAGCTGAAGACTGTGATAACAGAAGGTTTATAGTTAACATAACCCATCAATTGCTTCAAGATCACAGAATCACAGAATGTTAAGGGTTCGAAGGGACCTCTAGAGAGCATCTGGTCCAACCCCCCCTGCCAGAGCAGGGCCACCTGCAGCAGGTTGCACAGGATGGCATCCAGGTGGGTTTTGAATGTCTCCAGTGTCGGTGACTCCACCATCTCTCCGGGCAGCCTGTTCCAGTGCTCTGCCACCCTCAAAGGAAAGAATTTCCTCCTCATGTTCATATGGAACTTCCTATATTCAAGTTTGTGCCTGTTACCTCTTGTCCTATCACTGCACACCACTGAAAAAAGACTGGCACCCTCCTCCTGGCACCCTCCCTTTAAGTATTTGTAGACATTTATGGGGATCCCCCCTCCGTATTCTCTTCTCCAGACTAAAAAGACCCGAGTCCCTCAGCCTTTCCTCTTAAGAAAGATGTTCCAGCCCCCTAATCATCTTTGTGGTCTTCGCTGCACCCTCTCCAGCAGTTCCCTGTCCTTCTTGAACTGGGGAGCCCAGAACTGGACACAGTACTCGAGTTGTGGTCTCACCAGAGCAGAGTAGAGGGGGAGGATGACCTCCCTCGACCTGCTTGCTACACTGCTCTTGATGCACCCCAGGATGCCATTGGCCACCTTGGCCACAAGGGCACAACAATGAAATAATAAATGAAGATAATGATAATAACAAGAAACAACTGTTTTTCAAACATTAGAAGCTTAGTTAAGATCTTCCATTAAATTCTAGTAGAGAAAACATATTCCTTAGCAAATAGGAATGTCCAAAAAAGATGCAACCTTTTATGTACCTTCCAAAATGAAAATAAAACACATATTGAAACCATTACAACCCTAAGTAAAGTCAATCAAGCACCCTGAAATATAGACTAAAGTAATAAAATTATTAATACATACTAATATCTGGAATAAATTAACAGAGTGATCTTAAAGGAGACAAAACCCATCCGAACCAAAATGACAAAGCCCTACACAACCTGACCTCCATTATCCATTGAATCAAATAAGCTGTTAATCACAAAAGGATGAACACCCCTGGAGATACCTGCATACCCAGACAGTCAATAGGATGTGATAACATCCAATACAATCAAGAAACATTTGAGTTGAGCAGAGGATTATATACTTGAAGACTGGAGGATTATGAGACAAGACATTTCTGATTCTAGTAAACAGAAACCACAGCATGCCAGCTGGGGAAAGTAAGGTATGAGAAATGCAGTTGTGATGAATTAATCCCTGTGAAAACAGTCAGATAAAAGTCCTCCACTACCTTGGACTAATTTTTCAGCTCATCTTGAGTGAAAGGATGGCAGCCTGCTGCTTTTGAGATGTGCAATTCAGAAAGTCTGTTATCTAATTTTTCTTACAACAATTAACATTCCCACTGCAAGTACCATTTATCTAAACCAGGACATTAGAGAAGTTGCTATGCAGATACACCTCACTTTTTTTTTTGAAGTTGTACCACCATTTTACTGGTCTTAATCCAATAATCCCCATTTTACTCTGATACAACACATCTTGCAAGGATTTTGCAATTAAACACTTCTTTTATTTCATATCACTTCCAATTCTGGTAATATGACAGTATATAGATGTACCTCAAATATCAATAAAATGGCAAAATTGAAATTTTCCAACTTTCCTTAATCACTGTTATATGAAAAAATTATGTGAATATTCAGGTTCAATGCATAAGACAGTTTGTCCAGTAGAATCCCTTCCTCCTGAAAATCCATTCTCTGTCTCTTTGCGAAAGCAGAAAGGAGTTTGAATACCTTGTTATTCCAATTACCCAGAAGCCAGAAAAGGGGGATAGATGGACACCCATCAAGATTAAGCTCGTGAGTTTCATTCCCCAGATTTGTGTCAGCCAATGATAGGAGATTCTTAACTGAGAATAATTTGTTGGGCTTCTGATGGTTTGAAAATTGCATAAAGAAGTCTAATCTGTTTCTTAGGAGCAAAAGAAGAGGAGGGTTGGTTGCTATAGAACTCCTCACACTACCTCATCAACTCCTCATTTCCCAAAGAAAAAGACCCACTATAGTATTTATTGTCAATCTATCTGTTTATGTCTTTGCTTTAATTCTTGTTTTGTCCTGAAAATTCATGTGTACTTACAGGAGGCATCATGTCATTCTTTAGGATTCCATATTTTTCAATTGTACTCTCTGTCCTCCTGTCCGGTTGTCCTCTCCTAATAACTTTTATATCCTTCCGTCAAATATAAATGAAACTGGTCAACAGGATTGAGTCTCTAGGCACTTAAGTTCCTACAGGTTTCAGGAAAATTGGCATCTGGATGGAGAAAGATCCTATCATCTCCTGAGGGAAATGATGAAGCATAAGCAAAATGTTCTCTTGCCATTAAGCCAGCCAGAACACACAGCCTAAGGAGCCATAGTAGGTGCTGCCTTTCCGAAGTACTGATTTTGAACTCATTGCAGAAACTTGGTAGGAATCTAACTTACCTTAGCCAAGATATCAGTAATCACCTCCTACCTCTCAATTTCCCTGAGTACCATGGAGCTGGATCACCCAGGGGCACAGATGCGAGATGTCACCAGAGATGACAAAAAGATTTGCTCCTCTCTGAAAATCCGAAAAGGCAGGCACCCAGGTTCTCCAGTGTGTGAATTACCAGTATCCCTCTCACCTCACATAACAAAGACGTGAGAATACCACTTGGCTCCATGTGAACAACTGCCCTGTTTGAATTTATTAAAAGCCACGGACCCCCTTCGATTTGCAAAGGCTAAAAACTGCTGATCATTTGTTCTCTGGTCTCCTGTCTTTGCTTCATCCATGGTCTCTAGCTCTTATCAGAAAAACATCCCTGCTTTTTTATGACCCTTCAAACTTGGGAATCACTACTAACCGCACTAAACTGAGTTAAACCACATATGATTCCTCTTGCAATTTGAACGCTCATTTACTAGAGCTTGACCTACTCCGTTTATTTAAAAAGTCTTGTAAGGACCAATCTGGATTTTGTTCATGCCTCCAAATATAGCTAAAAATGATAAGCTAATGGTTCGCTAAACACCTGACTTGTTTCAACACTTCTTTCAGCACACTTCATTTTTAATATACTGCTGTTATAAGTGTCTTTTTCCTACCCCATTCCATTCACGATGAGGTCAGGTCAATGAACAGCTGAAGCCTCTTTTTTTTCTCCCCTGAGTCAGTAATACTGAATGTATTGTTTGTGAAAGGTTTAGAGCTGATAGCAAAAATAGAGGTAGCACTAATCTGGTCTTTTGCTGTCAGAGCAACTTGATTCTGAATTCATTGCGTGGGGGTGAGACCACCATCTCCTGTGTAATAAGTCAATCCTATCTTTCTGTTCATTGAGCCCATAGACTTCCTTTGCCACATTAATTCCACTTGAACTATAATAACCTCCTGGCTGGCAGCTGCTATTGATAAATCACAAGAGAAACTGGCAAATCGACACTGGGGGTGGACAAGCAAATGTGAACAACAGAAAAAATTCATAATGAAATGTGATCAATAACTAGCATTGTCAGGGAAAAAAAAACCACACAAAAGCATTGGGTTTTTTTCTGATTTCAGTCAGATAAGAGCATTCTAAAAGCAGTCAGGCTACTGGAGTTGTTAAATACCCAGTTCTAATTTACCTCAGGCAGAATTTTTCAATCAACTGTTAGTTAATTAAATATGAAACATTCCAAATTACATTAACCAATCTGTGCTTTCACTCCAATTTACAGACATCATCACAGTACTTTGTTCTTCTCTTTATCTGTCTTTATGGAGTTTTATACTTCGCTCGTACAGCAGCTCTCAAGAACCTGCTCTGGAGGATACCTGCTCTATTCAGTGAGTTCCTGAATGATAATAGTCAGACTGCCAGAAATGAAATCGTTGATGATTACCTATTTATTGGAGGAAAAATGAAACTTGCAACCTCCTTGTCCATAACTGGAGCACATAACCATCTATTGTCATTACATGCCATCCTCACCTTCACCTCATTTTAAGTTTCCCATTGCATTCTGTACGCTGTGTCTTTTCCCCAGTGGTCCTGATCTTCAAAAACTCACAGCTCTGTATAACTTCATTTATGCAAGCAATCTAACTGAAATCAAAAGGACTATATACAGCTAATGAAAATACACATGGTTTATATGCCCTTGAGAGACAAAGGACTTAATGATCTCTTCAGGAGTGGATTTCACCTTGTAAAATGCTCATAGCTCTAATAATGCCAGGATATCATGAACCTGGGTGAGGAACTTGTTCATAATTGGTAAAACTGATCAAAAATTTGGTAATTCCTTCTGTGAAATGTATCTTCTTGATCACATTCCAATTTAAAAAGAAAACCACAAAACCCTAAAAACTATGCAGAAAAAAGGCAAGCACTTTGAATTATTACTAGAAGAGGAAAACAGATTAGCTGGTTGATATTTTCAACTTAAATTTAAGATATATTTATCCTAGTAAAAAGGTACATACATTTCATTTGAAAGAAAATTATTTTAGCTTTTTTTTTCTTTTTTTCTCTAGCACATCTTGGAAAACAAATACTTTTTAAATAAGTTCACTTGGTTTTGAAACTTCCCAGGAAAAAATAACATTTCCCACAATCTATGCTGGTTAAGTTCCCCATTGCCATATGCCATTTTATTTACTAGTTGAAAATCTTCTGTGATAATCAAGCAAAGTACACATTACACTTTGAATGTGCTGTTGTCAATACCCATTTTTACCGCAGCATAATATCTTGCTCCAATTGCTTTAAAAGCTTCATACTTCATGGTTGATAGCCATCTACTTTTTTTTCTTTTCCTCCTTTCTTTTTCAGTAAAGGATATGGGAAATTCTGGTGAAGAGAGTTTAGCAGACTCTTAGGTATAATAGCCCATGCAATGATCATGGCACTGGTTTAAGGCGGAGGCTTACGGTTTTAGTCTCTGAACAAGTTCCACTGCAGCTCTAGGTCTCAATTTGTCACATGTAAAAGGAGGAAAATGTTTGGTTTTTACCTCACTTGGTCTCACAGGTAACAATTTAATTCAGGAACAGGAGGTGCTACCACAGGGGCCACCTACACGCCATAAACAGTGTGTCGAAGTGTTGCCTTGATTAGGATAGGAGGAAAACTTGGCACTGGGGCAGTCATCCTGTGGAGACTAATGGCCGCATGGAACCAGTGGGACATGGCAGGCAGAATTTCATATTGGGTAACCCCTGGAGATTAGAAAGATAGCGGTAAATAAAGGCTGACAAAAAAAAAAAAAA
>VZSF01009214.1:353213-388056 GCA_013398295.1 Chionis minor | reverse complement strand
AGAAAAAAAAAAAAAAAAGAGGAATACTTGCACTCCACTGGGAAGATGAGATCTGCTTAATATGTTGGTGAGCATTCCTAGAATGGATTTTTAATCAACAACAGTTCTCATTTACTGGAAGAGTGAGCCTATGAATAGACTAATACTACTGAGTGACATTATGGGCCATTCGTCTGCTTAAGTTGTCTGAAAATTTCAGCCACCGGTGAAGGATTATTATTGATTTTCAGGCTGTCTTTGTTAAATACCTGATATACTGTACCACTTTCTTATTCCCCTCTCCCTCCATTGTCACTTATATTAAAATGAAACCCACCTATTATCAAATCAATCATGTCTGATAAAACTACACAGAGTAAGGTGATGTGCATCATATTTACCCACTGAGACTGCAAGTTGGGATTTCAATCATTCAGGAAATATGCATTTTGTTTATTTATTTATTTATTGCTTTTAGTAAGCTGGGAACCGCTGCAGCAATTAATTACAGCTCTTTAACAGATGCTATAGGAGGCAAGAACAATTATATTGTGGCTGAGATGCTGAACTGAGGCTCAAGAGCTGTCATATGTGTTTCTGGTTTTGGCAAAGGCTCCTCCTGTAACCTTAGAAAAAGTGACTCATTTCCCTAGACCACAGTTCTGGCAACAAAAAATTAGCTACAAATTCCCTGTAATTTAAAAACTAAAGACAAAATGCCACTTTTCTTGGGTAGGTAGTTGTGCAGACAGATAAGAAATGGGGAAGCTGGAAAAGCCACAGTTAAAGAGAGAGTTTTTGTTACAGAAAATAAAAAGAAAAATATTCCTAAAAAATAAACTTTTTCTAGGTTATGGTAAAAGAACACAAACTATAACTCCCATATTTCCTCCTATGAACACTGAGAACCATTACATGTTTTGGATTCTCATGAAAAAAAAAGAGGACATTTTGCTGAAAAAAATAAAATAACAAAAAAGTTATATTCTATGAACAAAAGATAGAGATTTGCTTTCCTCATACACAGAATGAAAACTTATCTTCTTGTTCTCATATTCATCCAGCCTTCTCTAGGTCACACCACTTGTTTAGTTGCTAGGTCTTGTTTCTCTTCTCCCAGTGAGAATACGGAAGGATGGGACTTCTTCCAGCTATCCAAAATAATCTACAACAATGGGTTACTCCAAATAGTCTGAGATTCAGACTAAAATCTACAAAGAAATATTCACTTTTCTCTTCTCTTTAAATCAATCAGCTCACTTCTCAGTTAGGCAAGCTTCTGAAGAATATATCTTTATTCTGTTTTGGTTTTTTTTTTTTTTTTTTTTTTTTTTTTAAATAAAATTCTTGCACTCTTTTACTTTACGTAGTTTATTTCTTTCCATCTCTTCAGGTATATCCCAGTCATTGAAGTCAGTAATCTGTTTTCATGCTATTTTTCATTAGTCTGCCATTCAGGAAGTTTAATCTGAAGTGTGTGACAGAAATAAGAACAAATCCACTGCCATGGTTTCAGAAGGTAAACTGTTACCAAAGCGATCTTTTCCACTTCATTTTTGCATTTACAATCAACTAGAAGTGAATTTATGTCTATGTTGAACTGTTTTGTCATTCAACTCTACTGCTTCTGTGCTTATCCTGTGTGTTACAGCCTTTCAACTACAGTTCACACCCTTGATTGTCTTAACTTCATTAACCTTACATGTCCATCTGCAACATCCTAAGAGTACCATAATTATACCGTGCACAGTGTGCCGATCCTCTGAGCTTTATAGCCTACATTACCTATCAAATTAATTGCAATGGTGTATACTCTGAAAGGTTTATGCTACACCTTAAAAAAAAAAAATCAAAACAAACAGCATCTGCAGCTGTCTCAGTTACAGCATGGACACAACCAAGCTAGTCTATAGCTTCTAAGTCTGCAGCGAGATTATAAAACCCCTCCACTTCAGCAATGGGCAACATGAGATAGTTGACTTGGCAAGAGGTAGGTTAAGATGGACAAAGAAAGTACCTCATAGGATGTAAAATACAGTGGCAATGTCAGCATTAGGAATGATAATAAAGATCCATAATATTTGAGGGAGTGGTCTTTTTTATCATTTTTTGTCAGTAAACAAGTTGTGAGAAACTCACTTTTCATTTTCATTAGTTTGAACTTAACTTGACCAGATTGCAAATAATGAACATTGGAGTAAATATAAATATTTTCTTCTCTCTTCTATTGTTTTAAATCAGTCTAGTACTTTTGTGCATGAGGTGGCTTACCTGTTGCCACCAACCATTCTTTGCTGAGTACAAGAGGGTTCACTTACATTTGATTATAGGAAAATATTTTTTTGTTTGACTGTCAGAGTTTATTTTCACACTATAGAATACATGTCTGTTCTCTGAGCTCAGTGCCTTGAGGGTGACTGTAGAATAGGAATTGAGTCTGGAGTCAAACATTCAGGAAATAGGTGAGCAGTGGCCTCCAGGCAAGCCTTGTGCTGGGGCAGGCACAGGAGCCAGCTGTCCTCTTTGTCCTACTCTGGGTGCCAGCCAAGGCAGCTGGTTTCGTTGTCCCTTGGGACAAAAGCCATGGCTGCTGCACAACTGTTGGAATATACATGGCTGTGTCTGTGTACACTTGGTAAGGATTCAGAAAAGGACATGATCTTTGTAATTCTTATATGAGCCAACCGTAGTTAACAATATATTCAAGCATAATTTTTGGTCTTTAGGTGAATTTTATGAGCTGAAGCGATCAAAGATAACCATCATGTAACCATAAGCTTTTATCCTGTTTTAGCAGAGAGGAAAGTGTTCAGAAGCAAGGAAGTAGGATCCAACAGTCACCTAACCTCAGGAGGTTTCAAGAGAACGTATGCTGGAGAATATACAACCCATGGCCAAGACCTGCATGTGTGCCCAGGGTTCACCAGCCAGGAGCAATTCCCAGGAATGATCTAACCTAGCAGCTCAAGCACAGACAGTAAGGTGGAGATTTCACATTGGGAGACTAATGAGCGATAAAACTCCAGGTCATCAGTACTCTGTCATCTTGGATGTAATAAAACCTCAGAAAGATCATAGACTTAAAAAAAAACCCAACAGTTTAGGAGTTTAAACAGATACTAAAAGGAAGAAATCCTTCTTCCTGGGCTTGCCAACTGGCAAAGGTCTAATCCTGATTAGGAAATAACTTATAGGCAGATGTAAGAAGTAGAAGGAAAAAATATCGTTTTCATTGAAGACCTATGTTTACAGTAACAGACTTGAATTTCTCAGTCTGTTTCTCATGTCTTAGTGCTAAAATCTTTGGAGTTTTAATATGATTTGGGTAATCTGTGGACACATGTCCCAAGAGAAGGACGATCCGGCAGGAAACTCATGTCCCCTTTATATGATGTTTTACAAAAAGGGCTTGCTGATGGTTGTTGCTGGTACCACAAGAAGTGTAATATTTTAGATTTTTTTTTTTTAATATTCTGATTATAAGACTACTGTTATAAACAACACAACTTTATTTAGTAAGCCTGTAAAATCCTTTTTGGCAGAAAAGACACCTGCAATATTTCAGTCATATCAGGACATCTTTATTCTCCTTAAGTGCAGGTTTTTCTCAAGATACGTTACATTTATCTTGAAATATTTCTATTAAACAGCTTTTCAATAGCCCTTTACATTGTCTACACTTGTTCTGACTCATCCTGAATTCTGTGATTAAAAATGGAAATTTTTTCTCAGCAAAAGATCTTATATGCATTAGTTTCTGTAGCTTCTGCAATGAACCCATTCCCTCAGCTAGTTTTCTCCATTAACAGTTATTTGCAGTCTAACATCATAAGTAAGCAGTGCCTATATAAAAAGACATAACTGAGTATAGTTTTATGACCTTTGTTTCTCTTACCCTGCAATATTGTCTGACATGTAGAAGGAGATATCCTCTTATATTAAATTATCTTTTTTCCACTTGGATTCACCTAATTTTTCTTCCTATGTTTCTTACTGAAATGAAATACACATGAATTTGTCCTAGTCCCTCTTTCCAGTGTAGTGATTTGCCCACAGCTGTTTGGAAGAACATATTTCAGCCTTTACTGAATGGGCCATTTATGAGGTGTTATGGTCTCCTAAATAATAGTTCACTTGAGTTAGCCTGAGAGGAATGCAGGAGGTTGATACCACAACATAGATGTGGTGTATGAAGTGAAGATGGCAGCTCCACCTGACTGGGCTCTCCCTCGGCAAAACCATGGCAGTAAACTATTTCGTCGATGTGCTGGGGAGCTGGGAGGAAGAATTTGTTCTTAATTGTTATTCAAGGCAGTTCATAGCAGACTGTGACCAAAAGGTTAGGTGGAAGGATGCCCTTGGATGCCTTCTGATACCAGATCCCAAGGTACTTACAGAAACTAATATTCTGGGTCCAAGGAGTTTGTAATCCAAAAATACAGGTTACTCAAGGAAGTAACAGAGAATTACTATTCTGAAGATTTTCAATACCCAGTCATTTATACCCTTCTTTTCCTGTAAAGTTCAGATTTTCTGATGTCCAAGTAAAGCACCTTGTTTATAAACTTTAACTCTTAATTTAAATGTGTTTCAAAACTATAACATGGCTGCATTTTAACCAGACTACACCTGGAAGTATTGTAAGGCAAAGAGAGAACCTGGTGGTGCACATGTTGTATTTAAATAGCAGTTATATGTTCACATTGGATTTATGAATAGTTTAACTCAGTAAGGAAGGAGATAAGGTATGAATTCTTAATAGAGTTGGAACATATGTATCAATAGGTTTGTCTTAAAATTATTCCCACTGTATATACTGTCTAGTCATGGCCTCCAAGACTCTAAAAGCCATTTGTTTTACACCTTTGCAAGAATCAGGCTGGTTGATAGAGACAAAAAATCTCTTACAATTTGATGGCTAAATCCGCTCTTCTGCCAGAACACTGATACAGTATCCAGTAGTTGAGAGTTTACTGTGCTAAATTGCTAGGTGCTTAATAATACCTTTTCTTTTAGCACAGAAGTTCTGTACTATTATTACCAAAGTGTCTGTAGCAGAGTTTCTTTCGGAGCATGAGACATTGTCTCTAACAAAAGCCGTAAGAAAAACAACAACAATTCTATAATGTTCTACTCCAATTACCTTTATATCAAAAAAACAACTAGAGAACCTGGGGATAACATCATTCACTGCTAATAGGAGCAAATATTTCAGTTCTCAGTAAGCACTTTTTCCCCTTTTAAACCAGAAGCAATAAAAATAAAATGTAAGCAAGCATTTGTGCACTTTCTTCATAGCTTTATATATTACCCCAGCAGCTTTTATTAGTAGAGGGACCCAGTGGCAACCTCAGAAGAGCCATGGTCACCAGGGAGTTGTTCTGTTCTGTCAGGAGTGGAGACAAACTGAGGAAAAAACAAAAAATGAGAAGGGAAATGAGTGAGATTTCTGTCTAAGCAAAAGTGGCACCTTCCGTGTTTGTCAAATGCCTTATGGTTATGGTGCTTTTTGTCTGGAAAGGGATCCTGGCTGACTTCTGGAATAGGGAAAATCATGACATCAAAGGTATGCTCTTACATTTCTCACTGCACGGTTCTGAATATGTTTCTTAACCTTTCTTCTCTCCTGTTCCCTCATTTGTAATGCTCAGATTTGCAAAGACTTTTCAGTGTGTTAATAACACTGGTTTTCTGTATGAATCTTCACTTAACACTGATCAGAAGAACCTTAGTAGGGAAAACAACAGATTCTCAAATGTTGTAAAACAGTATATCTCCACTGTTGCTGTTGCACAACTCTTGAGACTCTGGTGCACAGAGCTCATGAAATACCATGGTTGTGAAAACAATGCCAAAACATGCATTTTGCTGCTACCAAGGATTTAAATAGCCAGATAGAAATTGCCCCTCCAGCAAAACTAAAAGGAGCTGGAGCTCAACTAGCCCATCTTGCAAGGCAGCACTTCCATCTTCATGTGCAATACCGGTTACTCCAGAAGCCAGGTGTGCCTATGGGTCCCTTTGTGAAGAGACCTACCCATGTGTAGCCAGGCAGTTCCAACAGAAACCTTACTGACAGATGAATAAATAAACAAACCTCTCCTTCTGAGAGAATTTCCTCCCTGAATATTTCTGTCTGCATATTGCACACGCATTGGGAAAACTAATAAAGGCATTAATTACATCAGTCCAGACAGCAGTAGCCATACCACTATTATCAAGCCATGATATATAAAACACAGCATCGCCCCTTCTGTCTCCATGCTGAAAGTTGCTTTCCTCTATAATGACAGGTTGAGAAGTACTCAGCTATTCTTTGAGTCAGTTGTAGAAACCAGCAGGATAAGACATTAACAAGCTTAAAAGGTATTACCTGTCTAGCCCTACCAGGAGGTTTATGCTGACTGTAGGGGTTTCACATATCTCTTGTACTTTCATGAGGGAATTAGTTAAAATTGCCATAGTGGAAAGTATTTGATTTAGATTAATCTCACTTTCTCAAGCAGTGGAGACTCATGACTCTGATTGGCTGGTCTACCCATACTGCCCTTAATGTTCTAACTATATACTCAGGAAGAAAGCCTTCAGTTCAAAGCTCTTGATGGATAAGTAAAATGGATCATTATTATCTTTTCAAAAAAATGTTAAAAGACTTAGAAGAATAAACTGAAAAAATAGATATAAGTGAGAGATATACCCCCAGAATTCAGTCTCATCATACGTCAAATTTTTGCTTTCTCAGATGACAAAATTTCTCATCCTGAAAGCAAAAGAGTGTTAAATGTTAACCTTTTAACCTAAGAAATAACCCTGACAATCTTATGGTGCTGATGGGATTCATCTCATTTCTAGCATGACTGCATTGCACAAGGGGGGATGTCCAAGGAATGCCTTGGTTAGTCTACCAAAACTCAGTGCATTTCCATGCCTTTAAACATATTGTGTGATTCTTCAGTTCTGCCTGTAGATACAAACTGCAGATCTTTCCAGGCATGAAACTGTCGGAGGCATTAATGGGAGCATACAGGAAAATGAGAACTTCAGTGCCAGAAGCCCTCTGTCTTTGTAAGAGCAGGATATCCCCAATCATTTTGTTTGGAAGCAGGTGCCAATCAGTAAAGCTTCACAATGTTGATGCAACAGTGAGTGCCCTATTACGTTTTAATGTCTAACCTTTTAACCATGCAGGCTGCTATATCTGTGGCATTCAATAAAAACATTATCTATCTTGGTCCTTTGGACTGTGATTCGGGCTCAGACTTCAATTGTATTAAAGGAACAGGCATTAGGAGGGAAGAGGCATTTCATGGCACTAAAGACTTTCAAGTGATCTAAAACACTAGATATTTATCCTTCTTTATGGCTTAGACACGTTTATAAGTCATAAGACATCCATTGATCTCTCTGAGATGGTTTTTAACAACTATCAGGATTATTAACAGATCAGTGCAAGCTTGACATCACCAAGCAATAATTCTTGCAACTGTATATTTATAAGATCGCAATGCTAATTTCTTAACATCAGAATTACCTCCAATAGAGTGATTCAGAGGCAGATGATCTGACAGAGGAAGCTACATTTTTAAAAGAGCTATCAGAGATAATGTGTGGAGTCTTGACCTGATTCAATTAGAGCTTTGCCCTTATGTTACCCAAGGGCATATTATCCAGCATTTATAAAGACATTGGCTTGGATAAATGAAAGAGAAAAAAGCACTATTGTTTACTCAGCAGGAGATGGGCTGTGGAAATGGTTAGATTACCCTCTCGTACAGACACACAATCTTATGAACACATACATGCACACACACACAGAGGCACGCACATGCATAAAACCCTTACAAAAAATCTCCTCCAAGTCCTGCCCGTTACCATAATTACATATTTTAAATACGAGAAACAAAGTTGGGCAATTATGATTTTTAAATTTTTTTATTTTTTACAACAACCAGGCCCATTTTGGTGGTTTATATACATGTAATTAGCAGTTTAATTTCCTCTGAGGCTAAATTATCCCTATGATTTTATTTAATAACAAGGAAAATTTACTACCAGGGCTGAGGTTGCGGTGCCAGCCTTAGCTCTGCACTGCCCTCTGCTGTCTCCTGAATACTCACTCCGGCCAGTTCAACCTCGAGCACCGCAACTGCAAAATATAGTCTAGATACACGTAAATTGTTTGAAGGAAAGGGTGAGGGAACATTACCCAGTTTAAAACGACATTTAACTAGGATTCCTCCCCTCCCTTTTTTTATCCTCCAGCCACCAAAAATGCAAGAAATATATTCCTATGCTGGGGTTTTTTTCAGCTCCTACTGCTACTTTATACTTATTACCATATTAGCCTTGTAACAAACCCTTTCATACGGTTTAGTTCAATTATAGATTACATTGTGTGCCTGTACACAGTCCACGAAGCTCAAGAAAATAATGTTGCGCAAAGCAGCATCCATCATGCCTGGAGCAATATGATTATTCACGGTGTGCCTCATTCTCGTAAAATCTAATTCAAGCATTATATCATATTTTACTTAAAAATGTCTTTTAATAGGGGAAACAAATCCATCTGTTGCAAGGGAGGGACATCTTCTCTTGGGACACACTGTACTGACCAGCAGTTCTTGCCAGAGAAGTTAATCTGTCATCTCAGAGACTGACTGTTACTCACATCTAAAAGGCTCACTCCTCTAGATGTCTTAAACATCCATCTCCAGAAGCACCTTTTGCATATAATAATGTTTATACAGCACCTTTCATCAAAGCAATCCAAAATGTGGGGCAGAGCTTATAGACTCATTATACGTAAATTATAATAATCCTGACTAACATCAACGGCAAAACTCAAAATTATTTAAAAGCCACTGTAGGTCCCTACAGAATACAAAGATTACTGTATTCTGAGAGATTACTTTCTTTGTTGCTGAAATGCAGCCGCTTCTGGCGTGGAAGATGGCACACAGAGCACAGCTATATAAAAACCAGTACAAGGAAGAAGGGAAAAAAAAAAGAAAAGAAAAGAAAAAAAAGAGAAATAATCTTATCCAGTACAATTGCAGAGGGAATTTTAAAAGAAGCAGAAGGTAATGAGCCTACTGGAATTTAGCCAGAAACAATAGCCCTTCGTTTCTGAGGTACTTAAAGATCTACAGCTGGTATCACATTGGCTAATAAGCACAGAAGCCTGGCAGGAAATGAGATCAATTAATTTGAAGAATTGTATTCTGACTAGCTAAAGATTCAGGACCAGACTGCATCTTCAGATCTGCACAGAGAGGGACCCTATAGAAACAGTGTTAGCTCCTGGCAAACAAAATAAGCAGCTCAGTGACATCTAACACACATGTTCCTGCAGTGTTTTCATTGGGCTGGGAATATGTGTAGGGAAGGACAGACTCCACTAGAAATCGGGAGCTATGGTTCCCTTTTCAGCCTTGAACAGTTTCAGGCAGGTATCTGGGAAAAAGCAGATGTGGAAGCTCTTTCCTACATATGGAACCAAGAAAAAAAGGCACAAAGCCATCACAAAATGACAGAATCACAGAATGGTAGGGATTGGGACATCCAGAGATCATCTAGTCCAATCCCCCTTGCCAAAGCAAGTTCACCTAGACAAGGATGAAACAGAACGCGTCCAGGCAGGTTTTGAACGTCTCCAGAGAAGGAGACTCCACAGTCTCTCTGGGCAGCCTGTTCCAGTACTCTGTCACCCTCAAAGCAAAGAGTTTTTCCTCATGTTAAGATGGAATTTCCTGTGTTCCAGTTGGTGCCTGTTGCCCCTTGTTCTGCTGCTGAGTACCACTGTAAAGAGTCTGGCCCCCTCCTCTTGACACGCAGCCTTTAGATATTTAGAAGCACTGGTGAAATCTCGTCTCAGTCTTCTCTTCTCCAGGCTAAACAGACCCAGGTCTCTCAGCCTTTCTCATAAGAGAGGTGCTCTGGTCCCTTGATCATCTTTGCAACCCTCGGCTGGACTCTCTCCATCAGTTTCCTGTCTTTCTTGAACTGGGGAGCCCAGAACTGGACACAGTACTTGAGTTGTGGTTTCACCAGGGCAGAGTAGAGGGGGATGACAACCCTACTCTCTTTTTAATGCACCCCAGGGTACCATTGGCCTTCTTGGCCAAAGGGCCCATTGCTGTCTCATGGTCAACTTGTTGTCCACCAGGACTCCCTGGTCCTTCTCTGCAGTGCTGCTTTCTAGCAGGGAAAACCCTAACCTGGACTGGTGCATTGGATTAGTCCTCCACAGGGGCAGTACCCTACATGTAACCTTGTTGAACTTCATTAGGTTCCTCTCCACTCAACACTCTAGCCTGTCCATGTCTCACTGTACGGCAGTACGAACTCCCAGTTTTATGTCATCAGCAAACTTGCTGAGGGTAGACTGTCCCCTTATCCAGGTCATTGATGAATATGTTAAATAAAACTGGGTCCAGTACTGACCCTTGGGGAACACCACTTGTTACAGGTCTCCAACTAGACTCTGTACCACTGATCACAACCCTCTGAGATTTATCTGCCAGCCAGTTTTCCATTCAGACCACTATCCATTCATCTAACGCACACTTCCAAACCTCACCTACGAAGATGTTATGGGAAACAGTGTCAAAAGCCTTGCTGAAGTCAAGGTAGACAACATTCACTGCTCTCCCCTCATCCACCCAGCCAGTCATGCCATCATAGAAGACTATCAGATTGGTCAAGCATGATTTTCCCATGTTGACCAGTCCAAATAACCTTCTTTTCCTCTGCATACTTAGGGATGACATCCAGGATGAGCTGTTCCATTACCTTTTCAGGGATGGAGTTGAGGCTGACTGGCCTGTAGTTTCCTGATTCTTTCTTCTTGCCGTTTTTGAAAACTGGCGTGACATTAGCTTTCCTCCAGTCCTCAGGCACCTTACCTGTTCTCCATGACCTTTCAAAGATGATGGAGATCTGCAATAACATCTGCCAGCTCTGTCAGCGCTCATGGCTGCATCCCATCATGGCCCATGGATTTGTGCTTATGGAGTTTACCTAAATGATCCCCAATCCTCCTCAATCAAGGGACAGTCTTACTTTCTCCAGTCTCTCTCTCTTACCTCCAGGGTTTGGGATTCCTGAGGGACAACCTTATGAGTAAATACTGAACCTAAAAAGGTATTCAGTTACTCCACCTTCTCTGCAGTCTCCGTCACCAGAGCACATCATTCAGCAGCGGGCTCACACTTTCACTAGTCTTCCTTTTGCTACTGAAGTACTTGAAGAAGTTTTTCTTATTGTCCTTGACACCTCTTGCCAGGTTTAATTCCAAGTGGAACTCAGCCTTCCTCATTGCAAGTCTGTCAGCATTCCTATATTCCTCCGACGTGGCCAATCCTCTTCTTCCTTAGTTCATGAGATTCCTCCAAGTAGGTCTTTGAAGAGGCCAAAGTCATCTCTCCTGAAGTCCAGGGTTGTAATTCCACTTTTTGGCCTGCTTCTTTCATGCAGGATCCTGAACTCCACCATGTCATGGTCACTGCAGCCCAGGCTACCCCCAGCCTGCACTTTCCCAACTAGTCCTTCTTTGTTTGTGAGCACAAGGTCAAACGGCACACCTCCTGACAAGTTGTGCCACCTTCTCAGCACCATCTCAAGCCTCAGGACCCAGAAGGCAGCATACCTCACATGACTCCCTGTCAGGACAGCAGATGGGTGCCTCAGTGCCCTTTAACAGACAGTCACCAACTACTAGCACAAGTTTGGTTTTTATGGTATCTACTGTGTGCTGCTGGTGCAGCTCCTCCTGGCAGACCTTGCTCCTTGGGTGTCTATAGCTGTTAAAGCTTCATACCTGTGCTTTGTTGTGATGCCAGAGAGTGAGGGCTGAAGCACAGTCCTGCTTTTGCAGGTCACCATGGAACTCATGAAGCTCATGAAACAGTTCTGCATGAAGACGGTCCTCATCTGATGACAAGACATTATATATGAATCTGTCCAGTAGCACAAACACAGATCCTGCCATCTTGCTGGAAGTCTTTCCTCCAGAAAGTACACCTCACAGACTCTTTCTCCTTTCTTTGTTGTTGTGGGAAAATACAATCTGCACTTCATTACAGCCAACTATAAATCAAATAGCTCTTTATATCTCTTTCAAAATTGCAAAGCAAAGAAGGTGACTTCTTCAAAGACTTGAAACATTTGTTCCAGAAAATTTGTCAACAGGATGTCTCAAGAACTTCTTATTTTCAAGTGCAGTTACTCAATTCTGTCTCTCAGTGCTGTTCTTGTGATCTCCCCAGTTTCAGTCTGAGAGCAGGAGGTAGACAGACACCTACCTTCTGACGATCACCATGCCTCTGGACATTTTTCAGCAATAAATGAGCTACAAAAACTTTTTTTTTTTTTTTTTTTTAAGGGAGGAGATAAATTCTAGCTGCTATTTTCCTCACCTAGCACAAAGAAATCAAGCACAGTGCACTGCTGTGCAGCTCCATTATTTCCTCCTGTCCTCGTGGGGAAATTGACCCACAGCACCTGAATTCTGGATCACTTAGACTTGGAACCAATGCAGGAGTTTAACATTCCAAGGCACAAAGATCTCAGTCATCCATGCATGATTAACGAAACATCACAGAGTAATGAGGAGCAGCCAATAGGTTTCTACCCACTTAAGTCCTAAACTTTCTTGGCTAAGTGTTTCAGGAAATGATGCATGCTGAGAGACAATGCAGTGCTTCTAGAAGCTCTGATTCAGTATTATGAAAGCCAACAAGTGGTAACAGGCAATTTGGCAAGATCATCAAATAGGGCTGGCAGGCTGGCATGTGGCAGGATCCTTGAAGGAAGAACATGGATAATAAATGTCACCCACTTGCAACTGCTGTGCTGCCTTGGGAGCAGAATCAGATGATGAATACGTTATTGTAAAATGTGGGAAACACTGTTTTGTAAGAGACTGTGGACAGAGAGGAAAAGAGGCCAAAGAAAGAAGTACAAAATTTTCTCAGAAGTTGTGCCCCAATGGCTAATTTTACATCTCTGAGGAAACACAGCCAAAAAGGACTGCTACATCATCTCATCTTACCTCCTGTATATCACATACTTTAAAAAGTCATTTAGCTATCTATGTACCAAGCCCACTAATTTACATCTAACTGAAGCATAACTTGTCTTTTGGCAAAAACATTAATCACTTTCATTATTAAAAATATGTTATTTCTTTCTGGTTTAAAATTGCTTCAGGGTCTAGCCATCAGTTCTTTGTTTTTGCATTTCTCCAAGGCCAAGCAGGACGTTGTCTCACAAACAAAAATGAAGTGCCTTGGAGCTCTCTTTAAGTGTGGTTACTGAAATGCACAAGGGACAATCACTGAATATGTGGACATATTCATTAACGCACATCGTTTAAATATATTTCACCTCTTCTGCTCAAATGGAAAACTGAATTACCACTATGATATAAAAGTGTTGCGAAGAGATTTTCTGAAGTTGGTCAGGAAACTCTTCATTTTCCTGGCTTTTCTGTCAGAATTATAAGCTTATACAGTCAAATCATCCTCGAGCAGCACTAGTTTAAAATACGCATATGTCAGTACAAGAGTTTTGGGTTTGCCTTTATTGTTTGGTCTGGTGTCTTTTTAAGGCATACAATATTTTAGTCAGGACACTAGTGTTATGAAAATGTTTTCTGCTACTGCTAATTTACTCTGACAACTCTTAGAGCAATGTATCATCAAGGTAAGTTTCTGCTATGTCACTCCTATTCATTTTAGCCAGAACCACTCAGAAAAAACCTGGGTGGATTCATCTCAGTAAGTCTAGATATTTGCAAAGTGTATGTGAACACCAGGACTAGTTCTCTGGACTCCTTTTGCAGTCCCTGTAGAGAAGGTGGCATGTAGAAGGAGTAACCCTTCTGAGCAATTTCAGGCTTCACTACAAGGAGATAGTCTCAAATAAATGCCTCTTCCTTTCCACTGATTACATAAGCACGACTCTCCGAGTTGTGGGGATCCACCCCATAGCTGCCTAAGGTTAGATGGTGTAATCCCACTGCTTCCATCCCACTAAGAATTACGGAAGATTTGCCCTAGCCTTACTAGTATTGGACCTCTTTAGGCCACTCTGGCAAGCAAAGCAGTCAGGGATCAATATCAGGTAGAAGGGTAGAAGTCTCTTTATTTGATGATGTGACCTATGGCTGATCCAGGGGTGTTGATTTTTGCCATATCCCACATTTCACGACCACCTGCCCTTCTGCTGCAGATTATTGGGATTTGGGAGCAGCCCGCAATGGGGTCCAAGTGCCTGCAGCTAAACAGGATGCTCCAGTGCCATCAGAGTCCATCAGGAAGCTCCATTTTAAAGCAGAGAGGAAGATTGTGAAGAATGTTTTACAAGGCCAAAATGCCTTGTTGCCAAAATGCAACTACTGGTTGGAAAAAACTACTGTGAAGAGAGATCTGTTTTTCAGGATATTTTCATTCTTTAAGAACTGGCTTTGGAGGGAAGCAAAAGGTGGTTCGCATCAACCTCTTTATGAAAATAACAGAGACGAGTGAACCTTGGAGCTGAGGCAGGAAGCACTTCATATTGTCAGGGCTGAAAATACGACAGCCAGATATACCCTTTCACTGTGTGTCATCCAAAGCTCTTTTGTGTTTCTAGTCATGTAACACAGAAACTGTACTGGCAGACAATAAGCTTTAAACTGAAGCTAAATGAGGAAAGGACCTTTTTTTCATCCTATCTAATAACAACAAAACTCACCTGTTAGTTACTGCAGGTCAATAGCAGCACTGAATGCAAAGAAATTGTTTTGAGTGATTAGAGCATCATGTCTGCTTCTCACTCGGTGTTCCTCTAAAGCAGCAGTTTTTCTGATTCATCCACAAGGTTGTGTTATATTGTCATACAAAACCAGGTTTGATTTGACCCACCACAAAACAAGTTAGAATCCAGCATAATCAATATCTGAAACAATGGACCATTATATGTATACAGTACCATACTAGAGACCTGCACTGAAAAGTACAATTACCCAAATTAACATTATGGATATAAAAATACACTTAATCAGGTGCTTCTTCATCATTCCCACAGAATATGTGTAGCTTATTCTCCTTTCCTTGGGACAGATCCAGAAAGTAGGCAGACAAGCCCTGGACATAACTCTACAGCAAACTCTTACTGTTAAATTGTATTCAGGGATCACCTGTCTTTGCTTCCCATAGTACCTCACAAGGCAGCAATGACTGTATTGCTCTGAAGGAGACCATTACCAACAATGGCTGCAACTCTGGTATGGGAGAGAAATGGAATTTCATTATAACTGCATTCAAAGGTATTTCAATCAGCACTGATTGCTGCCTCTTTTTAAAGAAAAAAATAATTTACTGAGTAGATTCAGTGGTTGTGGGAATCACACCCCATGATTTCCCACTCCCTGGTCTTTTTTCTCCTTACAAAAAACAGTGCATGCATTCTCCTGTTCATCTTTTGGCACTGTCACCGTGCAGCCTGAAGCATTCAGGATAGATTTTTGTCCTGTAATCTAAACTAGTTAATAACCACACATTTGGGTTTGGGGGTTTTTGTGGCTTTTTTTTGTCCAAATCAATATTTAAACAAGGTAAAGGAATTTACCTGTAATGACAGTTGGAGAGGCTTGACTTCTTATTATCCATAAAATTGATTCATGGCATTTTCCCCAGTCCTAACCCACTGGTGTGCCTCTTCCCCTCTGAGGCACTGTATCACAGAGTGATGTTCGTCAGACAACTGCTGCCTGTTGTTCTTTAGCCCCTTAGTCTGAAGTGCAAACTCTGATGGCTGCCCTTTAGAGGAAAGCATTTCCTTCGCTAGCTGAAACTGAACTGAGACCACCAAAAAAAACTGGTGCAATAAGTGACAGTAGCTGCTGATAGCCTGGCATATGTTTAATCTAGAAGAGTAGGAATTATAAGAACCATACTATGTAGTTCATCAATAGCTTTCCTACCATTTCTCAGCTATACTTGGAGTAAAAAATAATTTTACAGAACCGGTGTTCAGCATAGAAATGTCAGCAGAACATTTTCTGTAACAGTGGCCTAAGACACAGAAACTGTGATAAAACCTTGTTTTTTCTATTCTCTTCTGTGCAAACATTTCCTAAATACTTCCAAAAACAAAAAGAAAAATAAGTACATAAGAATGTATACATACATGTGCAATTATGCATTTACATAAATACATAACTGGATCTTTTTAAAAATGTGTCTCTCTAAAGGCAATATTATAACTTTAGGGGAATGCAAATCCATAATTATTGTCCTTCCACTACAGAAAGATGAATTCCATCTCCTCTTAAGGTCTGTAAATGAGAAAATATTAAGATAACTCTAATAATTTTCCCTGGTGAATGTGTATTCTCCATCAATTTCTCCACCTAGACTGCTCGGTCCACCCTGATCCCTTGGCCCACAGGGCACAGTCACAGGCTCTGTCTATCTAAACAAGAATGCATCACCTGCTTCTAGGATGCTCTCTCTCCTCCCATATTGTATATTGCCAAAAAGTCAATTGTGGCCTTCTAGGAGCCTTAAAAATCAAAATGCCAGAAATAGGTGGAAGACATATGCCCAGAATTTTCTGGAGCCAGGCAAGGGCTGAGATCAACACTGTGGCCTGGCTGCTGCGGAAGCAGCAATCCAACCTGCAGAGATTTAAAAAGAAATTACCCAATTAAGATGTAATGGCCCTCCAGCTTTCCCAGGCTGTAAATGAGAGCAGACATATTTACAGTCACAGGGTATCATAAAATTCTATCCAGTTATATCAAATCAGCAGGGCTAAATTAGCCAGCAACATCCTGATTAGGTGCTGTTCCTGTGTGTGTGTGCTGGATGATTTATGGTAAGATCAGTTAGAACTGTCAAAAGAGATTTTTAAATGACCTTCCAGGAGGGAAAAGGGTGGAAGAGAGGGATATTGTGGCTTAAGGAAGACAATTGTACTGCCTTACTGTGAAGGATCACAGTGAATAGAGGTGAAGAAAGATTACATTTGTCAATGTGTTTGTATGATGAATACTTATCCGCAGTACCACACACATTCACACACACACACATGCGCGTGAGCGCACGCGCGTAAAGGAGGCAAAGTTCATTTTTCATTGAGGAGTTTTCTTATGGTAGGGTTCCTCATCACCATTTAATTATCCTTACAGAGGGATTTACCTTTTTTAAAATGGATCTTATTTATGCTCGTGAGCACTGAAGGACTGTGCAAGTGCAGCAAAGTGGAGTCCTCTATTTATCCAAAGGTCAGAGATGATTGTAGGCAGGTGATCCAATTACCCTGGAAAAAAAAAAATCTTTCTCCCCCTGTTTCTCTCTCCACCTCATTCTCTCCAGCTAGTCCAGGAAAATGATAATCAGAAATTTAACCTGGAGCTGCATAAAGGAGGCTGTCAGCCTTTTTACTTCTGGAGAAAGCAGTAGTACAATTTGATGTGAGTATAGTGTGTTTATGAATCCAAAACATAAACCACTGCCTTCATAATACTGCCAAGAAGGCTGGGAAGAAGCTTCTTTCAGCCAGGAGAGCAACAGCAGCAACATCTCAAAGGTGAGGGAGATTAAACTGGGTTTTTATTTGTCACCATGCCTCTCTTCTTTCCGCTTCTCCAGCTGCTCACAGCACTTCTTTTCCTGACACATGCCCTACCTCCCGAACTCCCAGCCACCCTGAAATTTCTCAGCTGATCGCCTGAGCCCACTAGGTGTGACGCGCTCCAGAAAGGGCTTTCCATGCTTGTTAGTTCCTCCTGCTGCCGTAATCCTGCAAAGGAAATATTTTTACAGGGCAGTAATGCGTGGCAGCCTTCACCTTCCTCTAAAATATGGATGAGGAATGGTTTCAGTGATTGAGCACAAAATGAAAAACCTCTTATATGGGTTCCCCCAAAGAGAGAAGATTATCCTCTAGGCCATCCTTACAGCACAGTAAAAAAAAAATACATAAATGACAGTACTTTACACCAAATACACCTTCTGAGGAGAACAATGTGCCCCATGAAGACGAACACCCCATCACAAGCCAGACATTGTGCCATTGTTAGTTCTTAGGAAGCTATTATATTTATTGTTGTTGTTGTTATTATTATTATTACTACTACTATGACTACTGCTACTATTATTACGGCTTTGTTAAGTAAATGGGAGCATTTGGGCACCTGAGGCTCTGCTGAATGATGTGATATGCAAGTGCACAGCCAGGCAACAGGTTCAGACCCCACAGTTACTACATGGGTCTGACTGCTAACCCTGCTCTGGTAACCCATTTAATTTCTCCAAGTGGAGTCTGCTGCTCCTGGTGCGTGTTTTTTGGCGGAGGAAGAGAAAAGGAACAGCATGGCCTGTGAGGACAGATGTAAGTTTTGCAAACTGAGTCTTTCTTTGAGCAGAGATTTTTATCCTTGCCACACACAACTGAGGTATGCCAAAATGTACTGTATATGACCCACAGTATGTGACAAAGGAGGTCAGTCAGTTAAGAGGGTGGAAAAAGTTGCAAATTAGCAAAATTTAGCTGTCCAACTCTGGTTTTACAGGTACTCTAAGGGTACAAAGAAGATTCCCAAACCCTCTGGGGATATAGTGGGAAATCTTAAGTCATTTAGGAAAACTTTAAAGGCAGTAACCCAACACAGTGATTCATCTATCACCATTCCACAGGGGCACTTCAATACTGTCATGCTGCAGCTGTTTTGTGACCATGTAAGGCCATCTCCAGCAGCAGCAGCAAGAAAGGCAGGGGCTGGAGAAACTATCCAGGTCCATGTCCTCACTTCCCCAAACATTCATAAAGTATTGGTCTATTCCAATTCATCTCAAATTGAGTGATTTATTTTCTTCCCACTGTGAGATTTGGTGCCTAAATAATGTTTTGAGTATGAATAGGTGACTTCACTAATTACACAATTCAAGGTGCAGAACTGTGAGGTTTTGAATTCAAAGACTGCCAGAGAAGTTCAAGGTCAGAGACCTGCAGCTTTGTTTTCTGTAACTACCTTAATTAAGAAATCATTGGTATCGAGTCTTGTATTCTTTCCTTAGTATTCTAAGTCCTGCTAGGACTTAGAAAAAGCACTTTGAAACTTCTAAAAGAAACAATGGGACCCCTTAAAATACACTTTCAAGCAAATTCTATGCAGGATTGAGGCCCAGGTGATTATAATAAACTATCTGAAAATAGGTCTTCTCAATTTCCTACTATTTTAATGTCACAGGTGACTTTTACACACTCACTAAATTTTCACCTTCTTTCCCTTCATCTTTTTCTGGATTGTAATTCTAAGTGAAATATTACTTATAGAGAAGATATATTCTGTGTAAAAAAATCAATTACATCTACAGTGTTAAACACGGGGGGTTTTAAATATTTCTTATCTTATGGAAAAACAATCTTTAATACACAACATTTAGTCATTAATTTTTTATTATGATATTCCATAGCTTGTGTTTAATTATAAAATGTTACATTGCTAGTAATCTGTGCCTTTAATCCTCTGTAAAACAGATGAATGACATACCATACTCTTTAAGTGTGGTAATGTGTCAATATTACATTTGTATCTTTGCGACCCATACAAATTGTTCATATAACCAAGAAAATTAAGTACTGTCCAAGGATTACCATAATGTTCAGAAATTTTCAGAATGTTCCTGTGTACGCTTAATACTGATGTAATAACTCTTCCCTTGGTTCTGCAGCTGTCCAGAAATGCATTCTCAGTGTGAACATGGTGGCATTTGGTCTCAAGCTGCGCATGCGCTAAGAGAAGAGCTAATCACCACCTACCTAACATTGCTGTATTTGATTTTCTAGCTGTAAATATGTATTTTCAATACTTGTCAGCCACTTGCCCACACTTGCGTGGTCTTGGCACAGTATTTCTGTTCTTCTTTTTCTGCCTTGCTCAGTGAAAAGTTGGAAAGAGTGCAGCTGTATAAAGCAATGGCTAGCACATTTTTTATGAGTAAAATTTATAGAGTAATGTATCTACTTTTAGCATGACTATTGTTAAACCTGGAGATCAAGCAAAGTGACACTGAGTATATTGCTTTATCAATTGGATTCGTTCAAGTGAAAAATGCTGATCATGCCATGTCTATCCCCTGGGTGCAGAAACACTACTTCACTACTTGAGCGGTCGATACATAAAAGTCAAATTCATTATAATTTGTAGCTTTTTTTTCTTGAAGAAGAACGCAGTTCTCAGTACATCAATATCAACTCTTAAATCCACATCGGATGGAGAGGGTACAGCACAGTAATTCAATCTCCTTACACTTAATATGGTCAGGAAGGGAGAATGAAAACAGCCTCTTGTAAAATGAAGGAAAAAACAGGATGCAATCATTCTGATGGAGCTGTGCAAAGGAGTCATTTTACACCATTCGTTACCAAGGCAACAAAATATAGTGAGCCCCATACATCTAACAGGTGACATTTTAGCTAAGAAATTGCTTCTTCGGTATTTTTTCTGTCTATGAAAAACAATGTTACTAGCGTTTTCACTTGTCATGTACTATAGGGCAACATATTCCTGCTGACAGGCCCATAATGGAAAAATAGAGCAGTTAAATAGTATTACAGTCTAACTTTTAGGATACATGCTAATCTGCTCTTTAAAGAGACTTCAGACATTTTCAAACACCCTGGAGACTTGAGTGACTGGAAATTTCTGCATGACTGTATATAGACGAGCAGACAGATGTGTTTAGTGGAAACAAAAAACACCTCTTTTCCAATCTCTTCTGATTTAGCTAAAACCTGGAAGGGTTTTTTGTAGATAAATACACCGTCGTGTTTGTAAATGGCCACCCACAAACACACCAGTGCCAGATACAACAAATGGGTTGGTTTCCATATGTTTCCATCAGTGAACATGTCAGTTGTTTCTGGCCCCTACACATCAAGGTCACATTTCAGATGTGCAACTGCTACTGAATTCGTGAGGGGGAAGAGGCACAATTTCCATGCCTTACTTTTACATCCAGGGGGGACTGAAGATGTGGCGGAATTTAGTGGGTTAGTGAATGGACCTGTGCATCACAAAAGAACTAGATTTTAAATATGAATAAACTTTACCAACAACCCCTTGCAGGTGCTTCAGAAGTAGCCTAGCCCCCTGGAGCTGGTATAAATCCAGGAGCTGGTGCAATTCCAGGAGCTGGTGCCATGTGCTGACTGAGGACAGCTGAGAGTTGATGTTTAAACATCTCTCTCTAGTCAGTGAAGTTTCTGAAGGGATCAGCTCTAGGATGGAGCAGTGACACCCTCCAGCAGGTCACAAAGGTGATGGTTCAGGATGAAGGTTAAGGAAATATTAATGAAAAGTTTGGAGAAAATTAATGTAATATCCAAAGAAACCTTTGTCTAAGTGCATGAGGGCAACACATGCTAGTGGCTAAGAGGGGAAGTCCTGATGCATAGAGTAAGCTAGAGATGAGAGAGAATATTTGGTTATATTGGTGGGTACAAGAAAGGTGATATACCTGATGTAAAGACTGACAAGCCTTGGACATTGTAGAAAATCACTGACATCATCTGTGGAACATGATGTGACCAGCAGGGCTCAGGTTACAACGTGGGGAATTGTAAAAAGAACAGCACAATACACAACAAGAAAGGGAGAGAATCATTTACTTCAGTAACAAAAGAGAAGCAGAAATATGCAAGATCAAGAAGAAGCCATCCTACGGTTAAAGGTATGCAGAGGAGGCAGAAGGACGTGTGTGACATCAAGTAGGAAGTGAGTCACACTTTCATAGAATAGAAAAGTAAAGCAGCAGATCTTCACAAGCCTTGAAACCACTAAGTGTGAAGAGATTAGGGTAACTGGAGGTTTGATAATGGACTGCCTTTGAAACTACTTCCCTTTCCTGTACAGAATCAGAGCTCAGATGTTTAACAGGGTCAGATTAGCCTACACTGGCTGCAGATATGGACTGACACACATAGCTACAAAGACATGGGATCATTTGTGAGAATGTCCTTGCAATGTGATGTTACGGCCAGGACTTTTAGAGGAAAATCTTTTTTCCTGTTTACTATGTCACTTACAGTGACTAACTGTGGGTATTGTATGAATTGGCAGCTTACTGGTTGTTAATTTCTGACTCTTGAACTTAGGTGAAGATAATTTGTCCATTGCTTCAGTCAGACCTTACTACTCCCTGTGGTACAGTAATGTGTGCATGGCAAAGCTACAAAACAATACTGTCCTGTAAATGTAAAATGCATTTTTTCTGAAAGCTTCCCCGCTTCCTAAATCATTGCCAAACCACCCTCCCCAAGTGGGTAATGGGATTCCCAACAGGTCACAGGTGGGCAGGGAGACAGATTTCTGGCAATTCCCATCCAACAAAGGACAGTAGAGCATATGTTAGTGCATTGCAGGTCACAGAAGATGTCTGCTGCCGAAGATGTCTCCTTTGCTTTGCCTCCTGGATCTGAAATCTGACTGCAGCATTAGCGGTCTTGCTTGCTGCTCACCATGCATGGCCATGCCAAGCTAGGCTGTGCCCGGGCTGTGCCCAAGTCCTCTCTGACCTTGGACGGCGATGATGGAAAGTTTGATTTTGAAAGATGTGATTTTGGTTTTGGAACAGTTATTCCTCTGTCAGTGTGACAGGGCTAATCTGTGCCCTATGAACCTTACCCTTCTGACAGTATTATTTCACTGGTTTCCCTCTCTCTTATCTCTTTTATTTGTTTCTGTACAAAGCATTTAAAACTCCAATACATGACTCTCACATTTTTCAATGTGCATGCAGTCCCTGCCTCAGGCCAAGGTAGCCCTAACACCTGTCTGAGAGAGGGCTGCACAGTAATTATAGACTGGTTTATTGGCACTTACATGCCAGGCTTTCTGTGCTTGTCCAAGTGCTCTGAAACAGAGTAGTCACCCTTGTATACAGACATACGCTTAGAGGCACATTTTTTTAGGCATGCCTGCACCTCCAACCGTTGAACAATTTGTGCACTTCATTTGTTTCATGTGCATATAGCCTACATCAGATTAAAATGTTAACTAATGTGGTATTGGAAGCTATGATACTGGATGAATCAAAGTATACAGATAACCACAGTGCACATGTAAAAATAGACTTTCATGTTCTCTCAGACGTACAGATGCGTCTTCCACTGACGCAAACAGGACATATTGTGTAATTAGGAACTACCATATCCTACCAAGCATATGCACAAAGATGGAGAATTAGGCCGTTAATAAGAGGAACTGGGCAAGTTACATGCTCACCTTGATGACTTTTAAAATCTCCCCATAACAATAAGCTGATGAAGATGCTGATGGAAGACTGCCCTACAGTTTCATGTTCTGAGTTTACATTTTCTTTGAAAAACAGAATGGGATTTAACAAAGAAGAGTCTCAATAACTATCTAGCATTTGTGTGTTATGAATTTTCTCAAGTTCTGAATTTAACAAGAGTTGAAAATGTAGTCAACATTTATGAAGCTCCACAACCAAGAATAATACTTTTTTTTTTTTTCTGGACACTAGGTGACCCGTACTTTAATCATCAAGTACAGAAGTGCAACAAAGGCAGAGTATCTCACAGTACTATTAATTACTATCTTTGTCTGCAAAATCCTTTAAACTTGTAAAGCCAAAAGCACTAAGTAGATTATAAATGAATACAAGAAAAATCATAGTCTTATTTGTCAAAAATAGTATACTGTTTAAAAGACATATTAACATCTTTAATTTGAAAATATCTTACTGCAAACTTCTACTTTACATCACAGTTAGCCAAAGGAGCAAAATGTCTTCAGACTTTTCTTTTTTCTTTCTTTGCAAATTGTTTCTATGATATTAATAACCCATATTGTAATTGTTTTAAAATAATGTTCTAAGATGTATATAGCCTTCAAATATTTAAAAGCACTAATCAAAATAAATTCACACATTCACAGAGATGTTATAGGTTCCTACTTACTCAAAATTCCTTCTCTCAGATTTAAGTAGGTAATAACAAAATGCGCACAAGAATTCAATTTGCATCTATTTTATAGTATAAACATTGCTTACTGATGTGCCTATTGCAAAAATAATTCCTATCTTAGTATTAAGAAAAGATCAAAGAAAGGAAAGGTGCAGAGTCATTTCAGAGTAGACAGTCTCACTTAGGAAGCTCAGTCTCCAAAGACTGTCTACTGTGCCCTAGGTCATTTTAGAGAATGATGTATTATGAATACATGATAAATAATATCATAAAAGTGAGAACCCCACATAATCTGACTCTCACAGTGTCAAACATCAGTTATGTTTACACTATGGAGTTAAGATTTACTAAGAATTTTTCCTAACATCAGCCTTTTATTTGTTTCTGCATTACAGTTCTATTCCCTGAGGGCAAGAAAGTTGAATTAGTTGCTCATTCATTTCAGTAAAATAGTTTCATCATTATCAAAGCCAAACTAGAAGGTGAATCTAAACACCCTAAGAGTACAGCAGCAGCTGAACTCTTGCTTCTAGTCTTTTTTTTTGTCTTTTTTTTTCTTCAGTTGAGTTAATAAATGTTCATTCTTTTGTACTAGAAGAAGCTAAATTTTTTAAGTCCAGAACCTTGATTTCAATTCAGCATGTGAAATTTAGGGTCCACCTTGTTATCTTCCCTTTGCCATATTAGGATCTTCAAAGCATAGGTCTTAAAGGTATCCCTGTAACTGGTCTGCAGGAAAACCACCCAGACACCAGCACCTGCTTTTCATTTTTCTTTTCTCACCACCCAACATTCACTTCTCTCTGGCATGTCTCTGTCCTCCATGTATGGTTCTTTGGTGCCAAGGTAACCTCTTTTCTATTTGGCTGCCATTCTTCTGACCACTAATGAGATCTATTTCCCTGACGCTTTTGAAATGAACACAGTGTAGTGCATGCAAGCAAGGCTAAGTCTGTACTCTGTGCAATACCATCTGTCATGGACAACAAAGGCAAAGGCTGCCACCTGGTTGTGGGCTCACTCAGGGATTACCAGTGGGATTGTAGAGGTCTACAGACTGTTGTAGGACCAGAAGGATAGGATGGAAGTTCTGTACTAAACAGCACACACAGTTTTGAGTAGGCACGCTTTCTTTCACCTGAAAAGCTGGTGTCTCATCCTATTTACTCCCGCCACCTTGGCTCTCAATGCTAATAAAAAAATCTATTGCCATGAAAGTTGGGAAGGTGCAAGTGGACAATTTGCTGTTAAGAGACATTTCTCTGCAGGAGGTAAGTGCAGAGCAGAGCAAATCTGTGCATGAAGTTACATGTCAGAAGAATGGACAATTAAAGATACTTGATGTTGGTTACACCAGTACAGTGCAGACTGCTCAGAGATGATTAGTTGCACAAAGCCTGATGCAGCCATCAGTGTTGACAACCAATCTAGCCAGCCAGAGAGGGAGGAATGAAGACAGAAAACTGTCCAGGAAATTGTGGGTTTTTTTTTCTATATGGCTTAACCACTAGTATAAGCCATAAAGAAAATGGATTTGGTTTGGGGAACCATAACTTCTTCAAATGAGGGATAATCTGCTTTTGATACGTTCAACAATGTGTTTCAGCATGGAAACTGATAAGTGAGATTTGGAAAGAAACAGGACATCAGGAAAACATGAGACACTAGTTGAGGAGAAAGTTAAGTGGGGGAAAAATCAAGTGAAAGATTATTCTTGCTGACATCTTTATCACTGGATGTATAGAGAAGAAGATATCAGTTAAAGACAAAGTTGTGAGACTTGAGTGTCTGAAGTGAAACACCTAAATCAACATTTAGGCAACCTAGTGAGTGACCTGGATTTCAGAGATACTAAGTCACTTCATCTCACACTGATGTAGTATTCATCAACTGAGAGTGTCAGACATATTTTTAGGTGCCTGAATGTGGATGATAAATATATATCCGTACAGAAGAATGCCTGAGTATTAATAGAGGTCCATCATCACATTAAAAAACAAACCCCAAACAAACAGATCAATACTTGTGTATGTGATGTTTTCACAGGTTATTGTGATTACTAAAGTGTTGTTATAAGATTAATGTTCCTTTTACATTGTTCTATCTGTGGTCTTTGAGATGCTAAATGAAGGATGACTCTTCACTGGCAGCTATTAAAGATTGCTATAAATAGCAGCACATGGTGTACTGTAGCCTGGGTACGGCCTGGGTATGGCAGACTTCTTGTTGAACTGATGTAATGTGTCAAAGTTAGAGATATACAACCAAATGTCTGTTCCTTCATCTCACTTCTCCTTGTACCAAGTCTCGGTATTGAAAAGGAGATTGTGCAAAAGACTGGGAGGCACAGGACAAGAAAAACCCCTCTTCAACAGATACTCCAGAAAGAACTGCCTGATGTATAAACCCAGGCTTGAAAAGATTTCAAAATGAATGTGAAAGAAGGTAAATCTTCAAAACTAATGGAATTTGGGTACGAAGAATCATCTTATATGTGATACAATAGGATATTTCTGATGCCTGTTGGTTTGCAGGAAAATTCCAAGCATTTATGATGGAAAAGACCTTCAAAATCTCCAAACATTGACCTCACAGAGAAAAGCATTGTAGTAGTCCTGCAGGGGAATCTTGTTTGAAAGTCTTGGTTTTGTTCTTTAAACTGAAGTGTCAAACTATAAATTAAATCTACTTGTGCTGGGCAGTGTACATTATTGATTTTGGTATGCTTCTATTCCCTTCTAGAGGTGTAGTGCAAGTATCTCATGAAACTACAGTAAGATGAGGTAGGCTGAGGCTCATTTTCCACAGTCACTAACGCTGCACCTGCATGCTACTGACCACTCTGCATTAGTTGTAAACACATGCTCATATATATGAGGCTTTAGCAAAAGCACATGTGTGATGTTTCTCCCAGTTTTATACGCTAGCTAGATGAAGACAGATCATACTGAAGTTACCCTGAAGTCTATCAGGAGAAAATTATCCCTTCAAAGGTGTTCCAAATGAGTTTGAAGGAACAGAGAGAGTTTGAGCTGACTCTGCACTACAGGTGAAGGGGTTCTGCATTTTTGGCTCTGTACTGAAAATGTTAAAATGGCATCTAATCACTATCTGCACTGTAGCCAGGGTGTTCTTTAGCACACAAAAATATTAAGCTGCCAGGGCAAAGACCTTCATCTGCAATTAAATTGCTCAGGATTGTTGTACCTTAGGTCACATATTGGTAACATACTAAATACCTACGCAAAAACCAAAGGCATAGCATTAACTGACTGGAATGTAACAATTTTGGTCCATGATAAGTCAATACAACCTATAATTTTTCTTAGACATGGAGAGCTTTCAGAGCTTGCTGAGTACCAACAGAATAGGCGAATACTGAGTGGTGCTTACCTGAGGCTTCTGTTGGCATTGCTGCGTTGCTAGAATGGTGCAAGGTGTTAGAAAAACGGCCAGATCACTACCTCATACACAAGATTAATTTATTCAGCACTTTCAACATGTACAGGAGAAAACCCTAAATACTGTCTACCCACACTCATTTTATGAGTGGATACTCAGAAATTAGTTCTGTTGTTCCAGGCTCCATATGAATTATCCTTATCTCAGTTACCTACATGTCCATGGAACTGTTATTTCTAATGCAGTGTGGATTAAAGTGCTTTAAAGATACAATGCCAAGCATATAAAAAGTATAAGATAACCCAAATTCTTATCCACAGTTGAAGAATTCTTACAAAAAAGCACTTTTGTCAGATGTTGCCTTCTTATTTAAAGATGTGCTGAGGCAAATGCAGCAATAAAACAAGTTCCGATTCTTTCTAACTAAACTTGATCCTATTAGGAATTTTTCTGCCAACGTAATGCTGCAGATGTATACTGTTTTTGAAAGTGAATGGTATTTTCTCCAGGGCATTTTTACTTACCTCTGAGCTGAGCAAAGATATTCAAATACATACTACTTTAACTCCACTAAGGTCAGTGGAAGCAGTAAATAAATTGACATACCTTAGGGAATCACTGTTCTCTGAGCAGTGGGATGTTGTTAGTGGGAAGCATTGATTTTGTTTGACTTCTGCATAGCACAAAATGAGATTGACCCCAGAAAGCAGTTCTGGAACAGTTCATGGCCACTGACCACTAAGAATGCAAAATTTCCCAGTTCTGCCTTAGAAGTGAGTTAAATCCCTTCCACTGATTGATTGGCTTGTCCAAGCAAATAATTACTATTAGTCCCTGCCAACCTTACTGGTTTTCTCTTCTCAAAGGCTGTGAGAGGCAACTTCACCGATGCCATATTGCTCATGCAAAAGCTAGTGTAAATGATATATGTTTTTGTTTTAATCATTTACTTTGAGTAAGGTATTACTTCTTACTGAATTCAGCTGAGATATACAACCCCACACCAACTCTGAATCTAAACCCTTTTCCTCAGACACCAACTAATCTTTTGTGTTCCTGGGTTGTATGTTGCCTGAAGGACACACTGATGAAGGAGGACTCTTCATGTAGCTGTGTCCTCAAACTTTGCTGCAGTGTTTATATCCTGAAGAAATTTATGTCAGGTTATCTCTTACTAGATCTTTGGCTTTGAGGAGATTTACCAAAGGCGCTGTGAATTTGAATTATTATGACTAGGAAACCTAGGTTTTTGCATTTCAGTAGGGTGGACAAGAAATGCCAGAAAAAAAAAAAAAAAAATTCTAACTAACCTGGAAAAGAGGAACACCAGGTAACAATAATGCACAAGGAAGAAAACACATTGATTCTGCTGGCAAGACTAATGTCTTGTCTTACTTAAACGTGCATTGTCAGCTTCATCAATTTAGGTAGTTATTTGCTCCTTCAGTTCTAAGCAGTTGCCCATGTCTGTGAATTGCTAAAAAGAAACAGAAATGCTTCTGTTGAGGAGAGTGCTAGCTGACCAAGATGATCTAGTGAACACGTGTGTTAACAGCAGTGAAGATCAGTAATATTTGCGTACAATATTTTTTATCCATGGTGTTACTTTAGCAAGACCAAAACTTTTCAGAAGAACTTGTATTTTGTTTGTATCTTGTCTAGTGTGTGCTTCAGAAATGCTAGAGGAACAGCTGCGAAGCGAACCAACGCAATTTCTCCTTCAAGAGGTTGAACTCCCTTTCTCCCAACCCTGGAGGCCCAGAAAGTGAGAGACCATATGATCCTATACTTCTTTAGTTTTTCATAAAGTATGAAATGGGTGCACTGTTCCACTTACGTCTGCATATTAAAAGCTTTCTGGTGGACGTGGCTTAGGCAATGCTCTGCATTCACTGTGCCTGTGCTCTTCCTCAGAGTGCCAAAAACTTGCTTTTTTCCGCTCCCTGGACTGAGCAACCTGACAGCAGCTTGTCAGCGGTCTGCAAAGAAGCATCCTATACACCTTGAAAGATCAAAGAGGACTGGTCCTTTTCATCCGCACTCTGGTCTTGAATTCCTCCCAGAAACTTGCCAAAGAGGTAACAATGAGTGCAACAGCAAAGTTTGGTTGGTGGTAGTCAGGATGGGGCCACCTTGTTGTTTTGTAACCCCATGCAGCAGCTACTAAGGCACAATCTTCAGCCACCATAGCCTTGGTCACATATTCAGCCACCGGCTGAGGGTTGAAAGGGTCCATAATATTCTTACTAAACGTCTGTTTCATTCAGTTCTTTAAATCCAAACTATTGAAATTTACTCCAGACTGAAACTCAGCCCTACAACACGTGCACAACATTTCTACTAACCAGATTTCCACCACTGCTACCACAATTGAGTAAGCATTCAGGAAATATTGAAGAAAAATTACAAATAAAACAAAAAAACGAAACAAAAATCCTGAAACAGGATTGGAAGGCCTGAGGTAACATGGATTGCAGACTAGATAAAAACAGGACAATGTAATTTATTATACAGAGGAAGGGCAGGAAAGGGGACTAACACTGGCACTCGGTGTATTTTATGTTCAAAAATACTTGGGCAATGTTAACAGACAGGTTCAGATGTTGTGCCTGTCATCTTTTAGATGTTGCTACCAGATGTACAATGTGCTTCTGTGTACTGTCATAAGTCAGCTAAAACATGTGTAAACATATGCCACGTCAGTCATTAAGGAGAAGGGTATAATTACACTTTTAAATGTGGCAAAGCATTTTGAAAGTAGCGTATAATTTACCAGAGTGGGAACCTTTATGAACCATATCTTCCCCTGAGTGTTTATACAGCCTGACATCTTTGGGTTTGTTCAGATCAAGAGCCCCACTGTGAACAAGCAGGCTTCAGACAAAGGAGGCAATTTGTTCTCTAGGTGCCATTTCAATGAAGGGAGAGGCAGGGGGAGAGAGGGCAGAAAAGAGACAGAGCGAGAGAGAGAGAGGAGAGGACACACTGTGTTACTGCACACTATTCAGAAATATGCAGGATCTGGCATAATTACCCTGCGAAGGACTGTTGAGAAGTGTCTCATGTCAGGGTGCTGCTTTCAGTGTTGGCAAATCACGATGCTGTCGTTTTATCCTTGATAGAGTCAAAGAGAGGTATGGAGTTTATAATTTTAATTAAATTAAATAGGCTCACTGCTCACTTGGGGGCGATGGGATCATGTAGACTTATTGGAAAAGAGGAAGAGCAGGAAAGGGTGTCCTACAAAATGCTCGTTTCCTCCTTCTGACACGAGCTCTATACAAAAGGCATTTGCAAAGCCAGATATTGCTGCATTCCTGTAAAGCTCTCCAGAGTGCCCAGTTCCATTCCTGACAATTTCAGCTTGAAACAAATTCAGCTCCTCAAGAATTGAAGGTTGAGGCTGGGCAATCTGACAATCTGTGACATAGTGATCTAATCTTGCATTGTCATTTTTATTTGTTTCCCCAAATTCTTGCATATATTCTGACTTCTTGAGAATTTTTTTCTGGAGTGCTAGAAGAATTTACACCAAATTTCCAAGACTGTAGCCTGAATCAAAGTTTAGAAAGTCAAGCTCACAATTAAATTGTTTTGAATGTCACATAATGGTAATTGTCAGGTGAGTTTTGATCTGCCACACTCATATTTTATTTTAGCTATAGTATTACTTTGATTTTTTCCTCCATCATACTTCTTTGAATTTATATCATACTCTTTTTATAGTCATATTTCTTTTTAGTTTTTAGTCTTACCATATGCTGAAGTCTCATTTGGTATGACTGAATGCGTGGGATACATACATAGTCAAATGTGTTGAAGCTTGTGCTGCGTTAAATAGGCCAGTTGACAAAATGATTTGGATCACAGAGCACATCAACAAGACTCTGTGGAAAGAATCATGAAAATTTTTGTCAGGGGAGAAATTAATATTTTCATATTTTATATACCTCTGCAGCTCTCTAGTCCACACTGTCTCTTTTGTCATTCAGTAGGCAGGCCCCAGTCCAGTAAAAATGCTGCATGTGTGTTTAAATTCAAACCTGATGAATTATCCCACTGAATTTAGCTGCACTAATCCTACGATCTCTGGAAGATTAGGATTTCTGTCACAGAAGCAGCCAAAAGTGCCAGTCAAGAAAGGACTGGGCAGAAAAGAAACAGTCACTTACATGAATTTACTGATCATTTATCTGAAAAAAAAAGAAAAAAGCCTGTAGACAGCAAGGGAAGTCCTAGAGACATTCATGCCAGCAGTGAGAATGAAAACCGGAGGGATATAATCTGATAAATAATATCTTAAACCAGCTGTAGACAATAGCCTTGTAATGCATATTCACACTGTTTTTCCTATCACTGTCCTGCATCCAGTTCTTCTTAAATTGGTCATTTATCTATCCTTACCAAACTTCACCTCGTGTTCTCTAACAGCAATATTGATCCTGCCATAGACAAAGCCAAAATGTTGTAGCCCCTGAGAAGAAGAAATGAATAGTTACATGCTTGAAGAGCGATTTCTTTTCTCCAGTTATCGCTGTCAACACAAATTCAGTAATTTATTTCCACTGTCATGAAATTAAAAAGCTGTGTGTAATATAGATTCTAAGCTTGTTAGCCTGTACTTTTTCAGCATAACTGAAATCAGTTTGATTACTACCAGAAAAAAATGTTTAAGTTGCTTTTAGTAGCAGAAAGTTATTTTAAATTTAGCATCTCGGGAGCTGGACTCAATGATTCTTTTGGGTCCCTTACAACTGGAGAGATTCTATAAGTCTGTGATCTTAATTTTCTAATTGCCTTCATTTCAATGAAGATCAATTAATTCATAAAAAAAATTCAAAATATTTGCAAACACTTTTATTTTTTGTAAGTATTTCCATTTGTAACAAAGGACAACGGGCATAAATTTGAGCTCTCACACAAAAAAGGCCTCTGATTGACTGTTAGTACTCAGTGTAATTCTGGGCAATTTTCTGAAAATGTTAATTCAGTGTTCTGCAAAACTAAATAAACAAATAAAATGTTGGGAATATTAGGACATGAACAGAAAATGGAAAATGTGATTATAAATCCTTGGCAAAGTCAAGGATTTGATTGTAGAGTGGTTCTCATCTTATACTCCACCTTTAAAGCAGATAGTAGAACAAGAAATGACACACAGTGCAGTAAAGATGATCAGAGATCTGAGACGTCTCCTTGTGAGATAAGTAAACTAGGCCAGTTTGGAAAAGATGCAGCAGACAGGACATTATTATAAATTACAATAATATAAATGATGAAATTACTGCATGAAGAATGTAACGAAAGAATGATTATGCACCACCTCTCACTATAGATGAACTGGGAAAATCCTGTGCAATTTTGAAATAACATGTTGTAAAAAAGCAAAAGTAACTACCTTTCACAACACAAAATTTACCTGTGGAATTCTGCCACCAAACTTTGCATAAAGAGATGCCTAAAAATACAACTATGGTCAAAAAGTGATTAAAGAAATCAACGGAAAAATCAAAATACTATTATAAACTAATACGCAGCTATTACCTTTTGATTAGGAAGGCTTCAAGCTGCAGCTTGCTAGAATCTAGGAGAATGTACTGAATAAAATGTTACTATCTGCTTAGCCGGTTTTAACACCCTTCCTAAAAACATCAATTGCCAGTCACACTTGAACTTGGGAGGCATGGCAGGGAGGACCCCTGCTTTGATGTAGAAGGGGTTTCTTTCTCTCCCTACTAATGAAACTGAGGTTAGAGGGTTAAAGGAGGTGATTATTTATTCTACAGAAATGATATTTTAAGTTTTCAGAAATAGCATAGCTACCTTGCTCACTGCATTTCATATTTTATCCTCTAGCAGACTGCTGGCATTTTTAAAACCTAGTGCTGCTAATAACCATTACTATTACATTAGAATAACCCTACCACAGCTAACATATTTTTCTATTCTTTCATTCTTAAAGCTTTAATATGAGTCTCTCTTCCCCAGTTTCCATCACATATGCTGGTATATCTCATCTGTCTAGCAGATCTCTCCCATAGCAGCAGTGACCATATGTGAATGCTTTTTTGAGAGACTTTTTGTTTCCGTGAAAATTCAGATGCCCCGAGTCAACATCATTCTTGATCATTCACTTATTCTTAAACGTCAGCTGTAGTAATAAGAAGTAACCTAGAAATGAGGTTAAGTAACACTGCCTATACTTTTAAACTAAACTGTTACTACTTGTTTAAATCCTGGCTGCTTTACAATGCAGGTAAACCAGGCTTTTCGTGGACCAGCATCCATTTGCCATTGGCATAACTTGCCTACAGAACTGGGAGACATTCTGCTAGAAGAAACCAAAGGATGAAATTAAACTCTAAATCAGCTGTATGCAAAAGTCACTTTGTATGTTCATTATTCTTCTTGGCAACATGGCATCATGTAACAATAGACCAAATGTTATTATTTAAGTGCTGGTATAGATGATGGGAGCAGCTATAAAGGTGACCTGTAATAAAAAAGACCTCTACACAAAACTCACACCTTAGACAATTATGTTTTCACCAGTTTAATTGCAACATGTAGAAGGAATTTACTTACACTGCTGACACTTTACTTACACAGTTATGGGCTTTTTATCCAGGGTTTAGAAAAGATTTTTAGGCCACAAAACACCTGTTTCTCAAAATGTTTTGAGTCATTTTCAAAAAACCAGCCTGTGCTTAACAGGGCAAAATAGCATTGGTAACTGCATCAAACTGATGAAGCAAATATGCTTATGTGAAAGATGACCAAATAGAGAAGAGATTCTGAAGAACGGTGGTGCAACCAAACCACAACTAAAGAGTAATTGCAAATTGTTCAGTTTTTCGTTACCTCAGTTCCTTAGTCATAACCAGTTTTGGAGGATCACTCTTTTTAAATAATTCCATTCTGGGGGAAATGTTAACAATTGTATTGGGTGTATGTGGCAAGGGTTTGGTTGCAGGGGTGCTGCAGGTGTTGCATCTGTGAGAAGATGCAAGAAGTTTCCCCCATGTCAGATGGAACCCATGCCAGCCAGCGCCAAGACAGACCTGCTGCTGGCCAAAGCTGAACCCATGGTGGTAACACCTCTAGGATAACGTGCTTAAGAGGGGGAAAAATAACTGCTGCACAACAGCAGCTGGGAGAGAGGAGTAAGAATATGTGAGGGAATCAACACTGACACCAAGGTCAGTGAAGAATGGGGAGGAGGTGCTCCAGGCACCACAGCAGAGATTCCCCTGCAGCCTGTGGTGAAGACCACAGTGAGGAGGGCCGTCCCCCTGCAGTCCATGGAAGTTAATGTTACAGCATATATCCACCTGCAGCCTGTGGTGGACCCCAAGGCAGAGCAAGTGGATGCCTGGAGGAGGCTGTGACCCCATGGGAAACCTGCATTGGAGCAGCCTCTTGCAGGACCTGTGGACCTGTGGAGAGAGGAGCCCATGTGGAGCAGGTTTGCTGGCAGGAG
>VZSF01009214.1:282400-352412 GCA_013398295.1 Chionis minor | reverse complement strand
ATACTTTTAAACTAAACTGTTACTACTTGTTTAAATCCTGGCTGCTTTACAATGCAGGTAAACCAGGCTTTTCGTGGACCAGCATCCATTTGCCATTGGCATAACTTGCCTACAGAACTGGGAGACATTCTGCTAGAAGAAACCAAAGGATGAAATTAAACTCTAAATCAGCTGTATGCAAAAGTCACTTTGTATGTTCATTATTCTTCTTGGCAACATGGCATCATGTAACAATAGACCAAATGTTATTATTTAAGTGCTGGTATAGATGATGGGAGCAGCTATAAAGGTGACCTGTAATAAAAAAGACCTCTACACAAAACTCACACCTTAGACAATTATGTTTTCACCAGTTTAATTGCAACATGTAGAAGGAATTTACTTACACTGCTGACACTTTACTTACACAGTTATGGGCTTTTTATCCAGGGTTTAGAAAAGATTTTTAGGCCACAAAACACCTGTTTCTCAAAATGTTTTGAGTCATTTTCAAAAAACCAGCCTGTGCTTAACAGGGCAAAATAGCATTGGTAACTGCATCAAACTGATGAAGCAAATATGCTTATGTGAAAGATGACCAAATAGAGAAGAGATTCTGAAGAACGGTGGTGCAACCAAACCACAACTAAAGAGTAATTGCAAATTGTTCAGTTTTTCGTTACCTCAGTTCCTTAGTCATAACCAGTTTTGGAGGATCACTCTTTTTAAATAATTCCATTCTGGGGGAAATGTTAACAATTGTATTGGGTGTATGTGGCAAGGGTTTGGTTGCAGGGGTGCTGCAGGTGTTGCATCTGTGAGAAGATGCAAGAAGTTTCCCCCATGTCAGATGGAACCCATGCCAGCCAGCGCCAAGACAGACCTGCTGCTGGCCAAAGCTGAACCCATGGTGGTAACACCTCTAGGATAACGTGCTTAAGAGGGGGAAAAATAACTGCTGCACAACAGCAGCTGGGAGAGAGGAGTAAGAATATGTGAGGGAATCAACACTGACACCAAGGTCAGTGAAGAATGGGGAGGAGGTGCTCCAGGCACCACAGCAGAGATTCCCCTGCAGCCTGTGGTGAAGACCACAGTGAGGAGGGCCGTCCCCCTGCAGTCCATGGAAGTTAATGTTACAGCATATATCCACCTGCAGCCTGTGGTGGACCCCAAGGCAGAGCAAGTGGATGCCTGGAGGAGGCTGTGACCCCATGGGAAACCTGCATTGGAGCAGCCTCTTGCAGGACCTGTGGACCTGTGGAGAGAGGAGCCCATGTGGAGCAGGTTTGCTGGCAGGAGTTTTGAGACTGTAGGAGATACATGCTGTAGCAGTCTGTTTCTGAAGGACTGCACCCCACGGAAAGGGCCCACGCTGGAGCAGTTTGTGAAGAAGTGCAGCTCCTGGGAAGTACTTATGTTGGAGAAGTTCATAGAGTCCTGTCTCCCTTTTTCCATGTTGGAGCAGGGAAAGAGTGTGAGGAGTTCTTGTCTTGAGGAGGAAGGAGCAGCAGAGACAACATGTAATGAAGTGACCACAGCCCCCATTTTCTGTCCCCATACGTTGCTCAGGGGGAGAAGGAAGAGAAATTAGGAGTGAAGTTGACCCTGGGAAGAAGGGAGGGGTGGGGAGAAGGTGTTTTAAGATTCAAATTTATTTCTCATTATCCTACTCTGAGTTGATTGGTAGTAAATCAAACTAATTTCCCCAAGTCAAGCCTGTTTTGCCTGTGACAATAATTGGTGAGTGATCTCTCTCTGTCCTTATCTCAACCCAAGAGCCTTTCGTTCTATTTTCCCTCCCCTGTGCAGCTGAGGAGGGGATTGATGGAGAAGCTTGGTGGGCACCTGGCATCCAGCCAGGGTCAACCCACTGCAACGTTGTCGGATCACAGTTACAAACACTCTTAATGATTACTGCATTGTTTTTGTATCTTCGACATACCACTTGCCCAGGAAAACATGAAGAGACAGAATTTAATATAACTGACACGCAGGCCTTGAACACTGAGAATGTACTTCCGCATGTGCTCTAAACACATACAGCCAGGGCAATTGTCTGCGTTACCTAAAGAAGGAAAAAACAGTATATCTTCTGAAGTTATCAAATTACATTTTCTTTTGAGTTCTATTTGAAGCTATGGTAGATGCAACACTTTTCGATTTGGAGCATAACATCTTCCCTTACACTGGGGAGTAATAATATGCTATACATTAAAGGAAAAACAGGCTGTGCTTCTTGTAAAACCTACATTAAGTAGCACAAATTGTTCCAACTATGCCACAAGGATTCTGGCAAATCATTTTCTTCCACCTGAAGCCTGCTCATGTAAGAGGATATTGTTTCAGTGAAAGGACAGAAAACAAGGAAAGCAGAAAAAATTTACTGGTATGACAGAGTTTTCAAAGAACAGCGCTGAAAAAGGTCTTGGTGATGAAAAACCCAAGAGAAAGAAGTTGATGGAACGGGAAACATTTCCATGTCGAGACCTATATCATCTAGTAAAAAGATTAAGTAAAGTCTTGTACATAACCCAACTTCATGTTGCTTTCTGTAAATCTTTATTGTTTAATACACAAAAAGAATATTACTTACTTTGCTCAGACTGTTTCACATGTCTGTTCCTGCAGTCTTTTTTCTCTAGGCTTGATAGATCTTTGTAGAATGTCTGCCTGGCAAACAGCTAAATGGAAGATGGGAGACAGTTTAAATACCTTCCAGGACGTTGCTGTTCTGTCATTCAGCCTCACAATTAGACTGAAGGATAAAATACAACTTAAACGTACTGAACCTTCTGAACAATAGCCTACAAAGGTTCTTATACCACCTTCAGCACTGCAGTAGCATAGTGTCTTACCACAGTGTACATTAAATGACATGATGGACACCTAATGTATGTAGTTCATTATCTTTTTCATCTCCTTCTCAAAAACGGAAAATGGTATATGCGTTATCCAGCAATGCCTTGTAGATCTTGCAAAGTTTGGCTTTATTAGTGCTTAAAATCTTGTGCTACTGAAGTTTAAACATTAAGATGTAGAAGTCCTACTCTTATCTTTTCTCCTACCAACATTTTGGAGAATGACTCCTCTTCAGCCCTCACCCTTTCCCTCTCCACACTGGCCTGTACAGGACCTGTAGGTCTGTACTTGTACAACAGTAAAAGTAAAGGTCAATGAACAGGGATTTACACTTCAGCTAACACTTCTTAAGTATCCAAACATCACTCTGTGCTACATGTTATAGTTTGTCACTCAAGCATCAGAGCTCTGGCTGACTAGGCTGCTGATTCTTTCCTGAGAAGGAAAGGGAGAGGTGGCAGTGGCTCTCAGAGGCATACCTGGGGTTTGTACTCTTCCAGTGATGGGCTGGTGGCATGCTGTCCTCCACAAGAGGCACCTGCTCTCCAGACTCAGAGACAGGGTGTGAAGAAGCTAAAAGAAAATGTCTCTGTAGACATATTCTAATTTCTTGATCTTCCTCTTGCTACATTAGCAGAGGAAAAAGCAAAGCATACTCTTTTCTGCCTCTATTGTGCCTTATTGTAAGACTTACCACTTCTCTTAGTTGGAAGGCTGTTGATCCAGGCCACTTGAACACATTAAATCGTAACACAAATAGTATCACTGTAACCCAAACACAAAAACAAAGAAAAAATTTTCTGTTAATTTAGTTTTAAACTAACTTAGTTTTAAAACACCGTGCATTGTAGAGGAAAAGTTAGCTAGGATTCACAAGTGTTGCCTGAATTGCCATGGTTTTCTCCTTTCTTTGCTTTCTATTCTTCTTAACACACTCTGTATAATTGCAAAGAGAACAAAAAAGGAATACCAGAGACTTAAAAGCAATCTTCAAAGAGGCAGATGTTATTTTTTTTTCTAGCCAGGAAGTGAAAACTGTGATGAAACCCCCTCACAGGGAGATCGCTGTCTCTTGCATGTAGGAGATCCCAAAATATGTCAAGCTGCTGTAGGTAGTTCCTGTGTCTCCAGCAGATAGTGGGAGGGGGTGGAGCACACTGTTGTCTCCCACATTGTGCCCAAATGTCATGTGGACTCTTAGGGACAGTTGGCACTGCTTTGGAGACCTGGCTAGAGAGCTGAAAGAGACCCCTGGCTTAGTACTTTATTCTACATCCACTGCTGAAAACATGGACACAGGAGAGTCGAAAAACCTTCCCAGAATTCTAGTTCTCACTATCATGGGCAACTGCAGCATCTGATCTCCCTCACAAATGACAGAAGTCTGTTTTAAAGCCTCTAAGCATTCTTGGCCCCACTGCTGCGACTGGAAAACTCCAAACTGCATTCAGCGTCCAAACATGTGGTTAAAATAGCGACAAGTTAAAAAATAGCTACCTAATAAACCAGAAAATACCTAGCTAACACATCTGGGCAAACAACTTTGCATTTTTTCTGCTGAAAAGTGTATTCTTTTACTGTCTCCTGAATGAGGTTTTGCATTCCCCTACCCATTGCTACAGCTTTCCTCTGTAGCTATTCCAGCTCAATTTGGTTTTATGGGCATGGGTGACCACATCAAGAAGAACTATGCAAACAAGTTCTATTCATTGCCTCATATGAAGTCACAAACATCCTTCTCCCTGTAATAAAAGTATGTCACCTGATGTATTTGCTTTGTATCACAAATCATGATACTGCTGTGTCACAGTCATCTGATGAGTCACCACTATTCTCTCCATTGACGAAGTAACTCATTTTCATGATTGTCCTTGAGATTGAGATTGTCTCCCCAGTTGCAGTGTACTGTTTAAAAGTCTTGTTAATTCCAAATAGTGGAAGCTAAATTTCTGAAGGCACTAGATTCATATACAAACTACTGTCTGTAATTAAAAGGCTATTGGAGGCACCCATGTTATTATTTAATTGGTAGCTCTGCTGTTGGATTATATACATAGGTATAGAGAATGGGTTATAAAATCCATGCTATTTACCATACATAAATGTCATTAATATGCATTTCATTTAACCCTAAGGAGTCATTTAAACCTCCTGGGTGAATTTACATTTATGAATGTTTTCTGTGAAATGTGTATTATTTATCCAGTGTATCATGAGAGCTCTGAAGGAGCCAGAAAACTGTAAATATATGTGTAAGGGTATGAAAAAAAAATTCATAAAAAGTCTGATTCTATAACATCAATACTGTTAGTATATCATCCTACTCCACTAATAAAAGAATTTAAAAAATTAAAAATAAATTGAACTGAGCAAGGCATGGATGAAGAGGTGAACATCAGAAAGCAAACAGGGAAAGCTTTAATGCTTAGCTGTCTACATTGTCTAATGCAGAAGCTGAATACGGCAAGTTAACACAGAAACCCAGGGTAGAGGCAGAGAAGAAAAGATCACTTAGCAGTTGTAACTTTCTCTTTCAGCTGTGGCTTCTGGATCCTGAAAATCACCCACTGCTTGCATCTTGGTTGCTTTCTGTGAATTCTCTCAGTTCTTACTTATCTCTTGGGGTGGCTATTCCCTTTAGGTTTTGACACTTCTCCATCCCAAATCACTGCTTTGCAAAAATTGCCATTTATACTGCTTGCATCCCCTATGATCAGCTCAACAGTCTGAAATAAAACCTAGAAACAGTGATTTTTTCAGTTTGTAACTTAGCACAAACTTTCAGAATCCCCTGTCAGATCTGATTAGAAGCACTATAAGGATAATGAGGGAAGAGCCACAGGAATATCTTTAATTTAGATAAAGCTATTTTGGTATAATAAAGAGAAAACAGGGGAAATTATGTGTTTGGATGGTTTAAATGCTTTCCAAAGAGAAAACATTTTGGGAAAAATGTAATTAGCAGAGAAGAAAAATATTTACTCTATGCTGACTGAGCATTATAATGCATTTGCTACATGGAAAATTTTTGGAAAATTCCATTCTAACTTTAACCTCCAACATTTTTTATTATTTTTTTTTTAACATTGGGATTATCAAAACCAAAATATCAATTATATCTGTGCTAGTAATTGTGTCAGATTCCTACTGGGAGATGGATCTTCTTTCCAGAGTAAAACAAATAAGAATTTTGAAAATATTCACCCCAAATCATAGAGGAACTAAAATTAAGTAGTGCAGCAAAACCTATTTAGGATACCCCTGTTTAGTGTGGTTTTAGCCACTGGGTAAAAATAAAGGCAAATCCAATACCTCAGGCTTTTCCCTATGTCTTCCAGTCCTCATCAGATATTTGGAAACAGCGTCCTGCTTCTGACCAAGGTACCTGTTGCTAAGGCCTTCCTTTCTCTGCAGCAGCTGACTTGGAGAGAACAATTTGGGAATTCCTCTCCCCCCAAAATAATTAACTGAATCTGAGAACAACATGTCTTTAAAGGAAAGCTTCTGTTATGACCAGCTCCAGTCAAGTGGTAGTAGCCACAGCTGAGCCTGACAACCACCTCACTGCTTTAGGAGACTCAGCAGGGGTGAGCTGCGCAGAAGGGCACAGCTAAGGACAGACCTAAATGAGACACCCTGAAACATGAAATCTTCTTCAGGCAGCCTTAGAATCAGTCATTTGCTTCATATGCTGTTATTTTTCAACAGTGCAAGTTGATCTTTAAAATTTGAATTCTCTGAAGAAAAAATGTGCTTTTAATTGTTAACAAATATGTCAGTGGCTGTGATCTTCCCTGATAAAGAGTTTAGCCTAGAACATATTTTTACGTCCAAGTTACAATCCCATAAGAATGTAAGCTTATAGTGGATTCTGACAGATGTCTTTAAAGTCTATAACAGCGACACTATCGTTTCAGGTGTTATTTATTAATTTGTATTAAAACATAATAAATATTCCTGAAGTAACAGGGATTTTTTAAAGCAAAATACCGTTTTGAAAGCTGTCTCAAATGTCAAACAGAATGCATTTTGCATTACTTCTGTATAAATTTTATTGAATTCAAACTTTTAAATAAATCTTCCTATATCTAATGGCTCTTATCAAAGCACGAAAACCCATTATCTGATTATCAGAAGAACCTCAGAACTCACTGACTTCAAATTTAATGGACTCCTGATGCTTTCGTCCCTGCCTAGACTGTTTTTAAGACATTTTACAGTATTTTATACATTATAAATGGATTCCATTCTTGGCTTAGTAATTCACCTAATGGACAATGGATACAAAAAAGCTCTAACTCCAGGGACATTAAATTGGTTCTAAACTCTGAAAATTACAGCTTTTACAAAAAGAAGAAAATACTAAAAACATGTCTAATGCAACACTGCATCTCATTTTCCACCACCTTCAGAATCTGTCTAAAAGCTCCTAAATTTCTTAATGACACAATATGTTAAAATTGCATTCCTTTATATTTAGATCTCTAAAACACCTTTTCTTTTTTACAGCCCTGAGGAGATCCACCAGCAAATGGGAAAAACCACACTTGTCATTCCAATAGCTGGAAACACAGGAAGTACTACACTGTACAAGATGAATTCTATCTTTTGTATCTGACCATAGTCAAAGTTAAGTAATTCAGAGAAAAGCAGATGCTCTTGTAATGAATGGGACTCTACCTCTCACTTTGGGCAAGCAATGGTACATAGCGATAAGTAATGTATGACACATAATTGTATTGCACAGGAAAGCCCACTGTAAAGACCTTTCAAGTCTTTAATTTGAATCATAATTTCTTCCCTCAGATCCTCTGCTTGCAGAGTTTTCAGCAGCCAGCAATACAACAAATGTAGTACCATCTCTCTGTCCGCTGCTCTTTCCTACTCCTCAAAGTTGCTGTGGGATCTACTCTTTGACCTCACACAGCTTGCCTGCACCAACAAGCCGTAGAGAGAAGAGGAAAAACAGATTTTACTTGCCCCATTAATTTGTATTTCTGTAGAAAGGAGATGTGGGAGTGGAGGGAAGTATGCCTTCCCAATTTCTGTTGCTAACCTATCACTTCCTGAAGCAAGAGTGTTTATGACACTACCATAGTTAAAAAAAAAACAAACCACATTTAAAAGACACAGTGAAAACTCAGGATAAAATTCTCTTCAAATGTGTACTACCAGGGAGTGTTTCAGCTTTACAACATATTTTTCTAAAACACATTGTCTTTTAATAATCTTTTATTTTGAGAGATATATATATATACACATGACATATATAATGACTTGTATTTCCACTTACACTACCACTGGTAATAAAAAAAAAAGAATAGACAGAGGTAAATGGATAACCCATTCTGTCCCATTCATTATGACATTCATCATTCATATGTACTCCCTCTTATGGAAGTCACTTTATCTCATGTTACAGTCCCAGACTCACACAGGTTGGACAGGCTCTAGGAGTTCTTTTAGGTCAACCTTCTTCTCCAAATAGTGTCAGCACTGAATTTAGACAAGATTGCTTAGGGCTTTGTCCAGTCATATCCCCCAAACCTCCAAGGACCGAGATTTTAGAAGCTCCATGTGCAACCTGCGCCAGTATTTAATTAATTCCATAAAACCATTTAGAGCTAGAAATGTTTAATCTTTCCCTAGGCCAGGGTTGGTATGGATCTAAGCACCTCAATTTCCTTTCTTCTAGTTTTTCTGCCTCATGTTTGTGAAATCAGATAAAGATAGCCACACACTGTATCCTACGTTAGTGGTATGGAAACCTGAGCAGATGGTAAGAGGAATATTCTCAAAACTTACTGCCAGAAACTGAAGCTAGCTTTCCCATGTTTGTACCTCTCTATCTGTAAACCTTAACGTGAATAAAGATTTCTTTCCCAAACAGTTTATGAGAAAAGAAATTTAAGCCCATGGTCATTTTTATTCTCATATACACATCTCTATGACTCAAACATTAAGGCCTAAGTTCAACAATATCCGTGTCAATTTTTAGCCTTGCAGTTTGCTATAAATTGCAGTTATCAGGCTGTTTTCTTAGCACAGTGGAAACATTTCAAAGAAATGATCACACCCCGGCTTCCCACAGTACACAATTAGTGCTGCAAAATACATAAGATATACAAGATAAGAGTATACAAGATAGGAAAAACAACACACTGAGACACACCCTAAAAAATCCAGCCCAAACATTGGAACACTGCATTGCCGCTACTTTCCACTATAAAAAGACTCCAAGAAAAAAGAATTGTGAAGAACTTCATGTAGGTGTAACTGTCCCACACACAGCTTTACAATTTGAGGACTGAAAACTACTCTACTTCAGGAGTAAATGGGGAAAATAGAAGGGGAGAAGGAGAGGAAGATGGGAAAAGATAGAAGGAAGGAAGGAAGGAACTAACAGAAGAAGGAAAAGCTAACTTTTGTCTTAGTCTTCATTGAGAAGAGGTATTCTCTGCCTCAGTCAAAAATATCTTCCCTTTTACTTTCTGCTTTCATATAAGCTGTATTAACTGTCATAGTCCTCAAACTTTCATTCATAACTGTTTGCAGATTTTAATTTCATGAGGGCATTTTCATTGACCTCTTTACTACTGACCTGTTATTTTATTGGATTTGGAAGGATCATTTACACTGACCTCTGTTGCCTTGCTGGATTTCTCTCCTCTTTGTTCCCATATCACCCAAGCAATTGAATTTCAGTCTCAATTCTAGTTATTGGAGACATCAAGTAATTTCATTTGTATTGCTATTATTCCTAGCTGAATTGTCTTTTTGCCGTATGCTTTCCCCAGCTCATAGTTTAAGCCTTTTTAATATTCATTACAGCAGTCCGTTTCCTTCTGGTTATGGTAGAAACTATTCCTTATAATATAGATACTTCCGTCCTCCAAAGACTCCCTTGCTCCTAATAAACACAACTTTCTTTTATCCAAGCAAGCTTCTTAAGCATGCACACTTTCTAATTCACCTGGTGTCCCCATACTAGAGGTCAGCGTCTCTCCTATTAGCACTGGGTCTGTCAATTCAGGTGGACTTTAAGCAGTTTTGCAGGGAAAGACTAGTGATCTACTGTTTTGTCTGTTTCGTCAGCCTCCCTAGAATTTCAGGCTATCAGTATTGCAACTCCTTGCAGGCTTCAAGAGCCCAGACAGACAACACCCTCTTCTAGATGTTCCCACTAATAGGTGTGCAATAAGACAATACTACAGCCTGCTTACAGGCTTGTTCAGAATAGTACCTTTTCTTGTATAGATGAGAGAAAGTAGGTCTCATGGATTCTGCTCCAAGATTTGTTTTTAGAAATAATTATTTGATTTGCATTTCCCCAACTTGCCAAATACAAATACAAAAGGTATCATTGGCAGTAAGTTTCTCATAGATTTATAGTTAAATTCTTTGTCCAAGGCCCAGTTACAATCAGTGAATCTCTGCCCCCACACTGTGTCACACATCTGAGATCTCATTTCAAATAGACAAAGTTCAATTAATGGCATATATTTTTTTAACTATTGTTTTGATAAAGAATTCTAGCTTATTTGGGACATCTTAACAATTTACAAAGAGTTTAAATAAAATCTACAATACAGTATTAGGGGGAATAAAATTATGCACAAAGTATGGATATCATAATATTATGGAGAACATATCTGAATTATAGAACTAACCAAAATCCAGCAACAAGTTCAGGGACACAGAGAGAATTTCTCCATGTGGACTGGCAACATCTGAGTGATGTTTTCAGCTATTTCATTGTAACTGGTTGCCCCACTTTGAAAGTTTCTTTCATTTTCAGTTCCAACAGAAATCTTAGAAGTATTACCTACTTTAACTGTAGGAAATGTCCTGTACCAAATCACCAGAAAGTAGGGAATGTTTTAAGCCTGCACCTCGTAGACTATATTTTACTCATACTGTATATGGGCGCTGAACAGGGAACTGATTTTCTTGACCCTTATTCATCTGTCTCTTTGTCTCTTCGTGGCAAAACTGTCATGTTTTGGAAGATTCGATGTTTAGCAGGCAAAGAGTAACTTATAAAGATTAGCTAAGAAATGAAACAGTGCTAAATCTTGCCAAGATTAAAGAATTCTAGTAGCATACAAATCTGTATGCTTTTCAGCAAAAATGCACATTTTAGGACGTACTTGGATTGATTCTCTGGACTCAGATCAAATTTGTATTTTGCTAATTTATTTCTTAGATTTTTTTTTAATCAGAGAAATATCTGACCACATAATGGCAAACTTCCCAGATGGCAGGAAACTCAGATCATAGAGGAAGTAAGAAGGAGGAAAAACTGTTGCAGGTTAGTCAACATAATCTATAGGTGATAGCACATTAAAAGCCTCTGAGTTAGGTCTGCTACATTATGTTCTTGACTTTTCAGTTGATGTTAACTACTAAATTGCATATTTTCAAATATGGGCATGTAATTTACGGCCAGATATTATGAGGTTATGTGCTTGTATACAGTAATCAAGTCATTACATGCATCAGTATCCCTTTATAAGCTCCTTTCAAACCAAGCATAGGAAAACATGTTACTTTTAAGGAAATGCATGCATTTTTACTGGCATAATTCCTAAGTCAAGATTTTAAGGATTTTCAGCTGAATAATAGGTATTATAATGACATCTAGCACAAGATACCTACCTAGCAAGAATGTTGCAGGTTTTAATGGATGACTGTTCACAAAACACTTGGAAATTTTTAGATTGGCTATGGTAGAGCAAGGTGCTTGGGTAATAGCCCAATTTAAACATCTACAAATAAACAGCAGAGAAAAGCAGAATTAAAAAAATAATAATTTAAAACACTTTCTCAAAATAGTCACCACTCTGGGAAAGGATAAATACAATATTCAAAAAGAAACCTGAAAATTTAAGGCTTACAAGGTCCTATTGCAAAAGACATTTGAAAGAAAAAAAATGCATTAAATATTTTTTGGTAATACTATCTTCAATACATGAAGTTATGCATGACTTCACTATCCATTTGCATTAAGTTCAGTTTGCTTCAGAAAGCACGCTGCGGACATTGGAAAGAAAACTTCGATTTTTAACTTTATTTTTTGATGGGGGGCAGTCAAAGCTTCAGAGACAGAAAGAAACTAGTAATGATCAGTTCCATTCTGTGAAAATGTACTGAGATTCATTATATTCATCTTGACATTTGAAGACACAGCATGTGGTTCCTTATGTCCATTTTTTAAGCATGTGCAATGCACTAGCATCATAAAATGTGGAGACGTATGTTCTTAGGAGGCTAAGGGATAGAAAGAGAAATCTGAAGGGCTGTGCTGACTTCACAAGCAGCCACAGGAATATGACAGAATGCAGACCTCATTTTTATTTAAAATAGGAGACATTTCTACCATCAGCTGCTATTTCTACTATTTATCCTTACATAAAAGGAGACTGTGACATAATTACAGATCAGCTCTAGTGTTTTAAGTATTTTGCTTGTCCCTTCCCTGTGTAACAGAAGGTGGTGCTTTGGCAAATGCAAATACCATTTTTAAGCAGGAGAATCAGCACCCACAGGCACGTTGGATCTCAGACATCAGAGGCAGGAAAGACAGAGACTCAATTATTGCTTAATCCCTCAAAAGCAGAGTGACTGGGACTTTATTTTGGCGAATGAGAACTAGAACAAGAGCAGAAAGCTATATATTTTCTTAAAAGGAGCTAGATTGAAAGCGACAATATTGGCATAACTGGAACTGAAAGGTCAACTTGTGTAAGTATGAGAATTTTTTAAAAAGTACTATTCAGTACAACTGAATTAGACTGAATTTGGTTGTTATACAAAGTCAAAAACTACAATCCCACAGATTTTATGCACTTAAATATATATATAACTCCTTTCTTTATACTAACAGTAAATTTCCTTTTTTTGTTTTTTTTTTTAATCTATGAATGCATCTATTGGAAATCAGGTCTGAAAATGAGAATGTGGATCTTAAAATCGTGTTTTCTTTAAGAAAATAACAATGATGCACACAGAATAGGGTAAGAATTTATATCAGTTCATTACCATAGGTATAAAATAACGCTTCTTTACTTAACTTCACTATTAATCTATTAAACAGTTGTGTGTGTGGATGCCAGCTACATTTTAACAGGTGAAAGCGGAACAAAGCCCACTAAGTATGGTCAATTACAGTAACAGAATTATGGCACTGGGAAACAGTGAGAACAAGCAAATGGGACATCATAAGGGCTTGTGGTTAGTTGTGCCATCAGAGGAGATCTGGTGTACTGACAACAATCATACCGGAGAATGCTAAAAGCAGAGACACTGCCATGTTTAAAGGAGGGCAGAGAGATGGTCAGACAGACTACCTAAATACAGAGGAGCTGGAAAAGATACAAACAAGAAAAAGACCCTGGCAGAAAGGAAGTTTAAATAAATTGGGAAAAGAGACAAGTTGTGAGGGGATGTGATAGCAATATACAGATTCATTAATAAAACTGAAAAGAATGTTATTTAAAACTGTAATTCCCTGTTTTTCCTGTGGTTGAAAACCTGAGGGCCTTCTGTGACATCAGCAAGAGGCAGCCTAAAACTGTGTCAGGGAAATACTTTATCAGATGAGATGTAGTTAATTTGTGGAACTTATAGAACAGAGATACTGAAATTTTTAAGCATTTGAAAACAATTGGAAGAAAAAAATACATCTGGATATATTAAACACAGACCCAGACAAGTCAGTCAGCCATGTCTTTGTCTTGCTCTTACATTTTTCCCAAAAAATATCTGCTAGTGACCTTTGCCAGACACAGGATACTGGGCTAGATGGAACTATTATCACCAAGTATGTCTGGTTTCGAATCCTTATTTACTTGGCACCTTAGAGTTGTGCTTGCTAATTAAATGGTCATGTAGGGCAGGTTACAAAAGCATCTGGCAACTACAGAGGAGACCACAATGCTTGCATTCTTCAGTATGCTTTTTTTTCCACAAAAGAAAGTGGTACAATAAGGTTGAGTTTTTCTTTTGGTTTTCACAGTCATTAACAAAATGTGTAAAATATACATTCACAATTAAATCAGTATGGTAGTTTAGGACTTCCATTCTAGCTGGGGAGCACGGCATTATTAGAAAGGCAAAGTTCCAAGTCAGTGGTAAATAAAGACCTGTAAAGAGAAATAATATGAGCTAGAGAAGGAACATTATTTGTCAATACATGTCCACTTGCTTAAAAGACAGAACGCAAGGCTTAAGAAAGAACATGCAAACTTTAATTTAGGATTTTGTTCTTCTACATAATTAAAATAGACAAATGTATCTCTGTCTGAGGTAGGAATACACTTGAAAACGAAGAGCCAACACAGAGTGAGTGTTTGTTTAAACTGTTTCACCTTGCCTTGTTTCCATTCCATCAGAGAAAAGGCTGGAAGAAAACTGGCAGTGTATTTTGGTTCACAGAAAACTGCCAAGTGGATGGCATAATTGCCATTATCTCAATCAGTTTGCAGGCAAATAAACATGATGAGCAGTGTATCATGTATCAGCAAAGTAGTGGAACCAAAATACATCAGATACGTCTAAGTGTGCCCACTTAATGAAAAAATCTTAGGTATTTTTTGTTTTTATATTCTGCAGAGACCTGATGGCTCTTTCATTCATTTTTTTTTTTTAAAAAAAAGAGTTTTCTTCAATCCATAGAATATGACATGCATTTTTATACCACTGAACAGATTTCATAAAAACGTAAGTGAGATATTCCCAGCAGAATCTGTGTTTCTGCCAAGGATGAGGTCACAGTTATGCAAAACTACCCAGACAGCAAATACTGAAAGGTTTGTGACTGGCATAAGTGAAAAATGCCGTTTAATACTTGGATCAGCCAATAGCCTACAAATTAAATAGTTAAAGACACTGGGACGTTTCTCTCCCACTTTACACCCAGGGAGGCACTAACAAGCTTCTCAGGTGCGAAACAGAGACCACCAGGAAGTCGTGTTCTACTAAATGGGTCCTGAGGACTTGTACATGATATGCCCAGTATCATCAGATCATGGGCGCTCTGATTAAATGGTGGAAAATGTGCTCTGCTTTCTGAGAGCTTATGGTCTTCCTTGGACTTATGATCCTAACATCCATCTCTTCTTTGCCTTCATATTTCCTTTTTTCTACCACAATTAATTTGGTCTGTTCATTCATCAAGGAGTAACCAGTCCTCCTCCCTATAATGTTCAACTCACATCTCAGACTTTCCTTCTAATTTATTCAGTCAGGCCTTTTAGCCTTTCTTCATTGCTCTTCCCTTAACTCTTTTACTATTTCCATAATACATTTTACATGGAGTGAGTTACAGCTGCTGCAGCCCATCTTTCTGTCCCTCAGTCTCATACATATCTTTAAAGCACAGAGGAAGGTTTCAAGCAAAAAGATCTTTGCCCCCTTCTCCAGGCTTTGAAACAAGCATTCAGCTCAAATTTTTCATGACAGTTCTCTCACAATGACAGCTCATATAAAGGCACCAGAGTAGGAGTCATTTCTGCTTCTACATAGCTTATTGTTCAGGCAAATCACAGGTCTTCTGGGTGGACCCACTGATGACACATTTGAAGGGTCCTGGTGCAGAAAGACAGGCGCATAATAATAGCAGTTGTTACAGATCACAAGGAGGATGGAGGAGGAGTCAGAAGAACAAGAGGATTTATAGGAAAGAAACACCTGAAATTTAAAAAGTAACAGAGCTCAGAATACTCTCCCAAAGCAAATCAAATTGTATACATCAATTTTTCAGTGTTTGTGCTTAAATGCTCTTGTCCGTGGTTTCACAGGCCAAGCTAGGAATGTCGAGAGCGTGTTTGATTGTTGCACTCAAAAGTCAGCGTCATACTTCTTTTACAACTTGCCACTGATCTTGATATCTGCCAATGCAAAACAGCCCATCCTTTTACAGGTTCCACCCATCCTTTTACTGGTTCAGAGAGGAAAGATTGATCAGATGAATGCCTGATTTGACTTTTTCAAACAGCGTAGCACGACTAGCTATTTCATCTTGTTACTGAGCAGCAGCCCCACACAAGCAAGATGGCCACCTGACTGCAGAGGCATGGACAGCTGGGCTGCACCATGCCCTGCTCTCACTAAACTTCTGGGCAGCACAGGCCTCAGATAAACCACTTTGGATACACCTGCCACTGCAGAACTGCATATAGCACAACGCTAGTGGTTCCACACGGGAACCCAGGCAGAGTAACTGGGATCAGATAGAGGTCAGTACACTTATCAGCCAGCAACTCAAAAAGTTGGGGGGGGGGGGGGGGGGCGGAGGGAATTTCTCTCCCTGTAGATAAAGATGTCCTTGAAAAACATCCATGTGATACTTTTACCGACCTGGCTGCTAAATCTGAACCTGAGATTAATTATGCAAAAAGGTGGATATGGGAAAACTGTTATATCAAACAGTGAAGAAAGAAGAGCGGCTTTTTTTGAAAACAAGAAGAGCGCATCTGGAAAAAAGACCACCTTCAATACTCAGAGCTAAGGACTTTCCTCACACCAGTTTCTTCTGTAGTCTCTAAAATTCATTCTGTTTCATTCACCTTCGCGATTTCTGTTTAATAAAACTAAAGATTTCTATCTCCACCTTTCTAAAAATAAATAGTCCTGCATTACAGTGTGTCCCATAGCCTAGCAATCAGCTTCATACAAGACACTTCAGGAGGATTGTGTGTCCAGACTTGACATTTTCCATCATGTTTCAGATGGTCTTTCTTCAGAATCTTTTCCATCTATTTATTTATATTTAATATTTTTGTTTAATATTTCTTGAATACATCTATGTAAACTTCTGAAGTCAATACTGGAGACTGAATAATTGTATCACACTACAAAATCCAAATTTAGGGATTTTAACATGGTGTGCTATTCAAAGTTTATTACAATAATGTCTTACTGGAGGCTCATAAGGTGTGGCTGAACAACTGCTGGACTAGGGTTAGGAGCTCTGAAGATTTACCCTGCAGCAGGTAGCAGACCGCTTGGAGATTGTCACTGAAATCAATGCATGCTACTTTCATTTTTGTTTTGCTGTTCAGACCCCTGTGCATAAGACACCATTGGATTGAAAAGTTTGTAGCAATCAAGGAATCAATTTCTCTGCACTTTTTATAAAACTTCTCATACCAGGACAGAGAAGCCCTCTGTGGTAGATGGAGAACAAAGAGATAGAGTCGCATATTATTGTTAGTAGGTGTGTGGAGTTGTCAAGTTTTGTATTTGAAAACAATGAAAATGCAATGTAATCAAAGCTGCCAAAGGGAAAAGCAAATCGAAATGAAACTGCTACTTCCATTTGGCTTTTATTTATACAGACAAAGTGAGTGGAATACATATACAAACCTACTCCAGTCTGAAAGGTAACATCAGAAGTTAAAGTCCATGTGCATATATGTAACTTGGTCCTCAGTCATGCTGGCAACTGACCTCAGGTGCTTCTCACACACTAAATTCTCATTGATCATGGTCAACACAGACCACCACAATGTTTTCATAATTTAATGGAATTAACCCAATCTCCGTAAATAAAACCACAAATGAATACGTGTTAAACACAGATAGCAAAGTCTACAAGAAAATGTCAGATCTAAAAGTATTTTTACCAAAAGCTAGAAAACAGTAAGAAAATTTATGCATTTCTTTAGGTTTCCGCATCCCAAATAACTCTCTATCAGTTGCAGTGTATTTGAAAGCATTGACAGCTGTTACATATCTCATTCAGGAGAGAAGGGACATAAAAAATTATATCAGAATAGTAGATGATCCTAATAGTTGCTGTACAGGCTTTAGTTTGTCTTGCACTATGAAGGCAGTCACCACATTCCTTCAATGTCTTCCTTAAACTGCAGTTGGTTTACGTATGTTGCAACGTACTCTTTCTGTTTCGTGAGTGGGATTTCTTTGTCTAAGCATCTCAAATTCTTCGGTGTATCTTGACTGTAGCTCTCTCTTAAGAAAGGGACAGGCCCTTTGAGGAGGCCTCAGAGTCCGAAGGTTACCTAAAATCTAAAAGGTCATTTAAAGTTAAAACCTGAATTCTTTTTCTAAAAGGATTTGAATATTAGGTTGTGATCATTCCTACTGGACAAATTTGTTTGAACAGATATTTACAAGAAATTCTGAGGAAGGTTCTGTCCAGATTTGTAGCAAATCCACTTAAAAATTAGAATGTGAGTAGTTTCAAAACCACTTTTGATGACCAGATTGGGATATCTTTACTTTACACAAATTTGCCATGAATTAATGCAGGCAGTCTTGAAGCTGTTTGTATTTGTTTGTAATTCTTCTAGTTAGAGGTAGTAAAGAACATTCCCAAAAAAAATCCATAAAGATTATTTGGCTTGAGACAAGGAACCAACCTAGAGCCTGTGGAAATAACAGGTTTGTGACCAAAAAAGTGTTGAAACAACATGTCATTTTAACACTTTCTGTATGTTGAACCTACTATTTTCTCACTTTACAGGTCGTTCATAAACCATAAGATTTATCAGGCTGAGTTATGTCATCATTACATACTTTTGCTTCTCTAAAATATAAATTTCAAAGTAAACTAATTGATAACCTTTTTTTCACTGCTAATAAGTTTTTCCTTTTAAACTGAAAAAAAAAAATCTCTACAAGTTTTTTCAGAGTTATCAATTCATATAGCATTATTGGGTAAACCAAAAATTAGAACTAATGGTTGGTCTTTGTAAAGGAAAGTAATCAATATTAAATCTAAAACTCCTACATTCCTTCTTTTCTCTGCTCACCCTTCATATGGAGGAACCAAGTATCCACATCCTGCAATTCTAAAATTTATGTATGCAGAAAAACCTTTAGACAGTACTCTGCAGCATCGTAGTAAGTCTGTTGTAATTTAACATCAACTAGAAATAAATCTTTATAATTTGTGTCTAACGCATTTGACCCTTTGACTTTGTTTCCCAACAAAGTGTATCACTCTTGTGCCAATGTACCAGTACTGAAATAGAGTCCAGTATTATAAGCCTTTGCTTGACCAGAAGGAATAAGTAAGCTGAAAAAATTTGCACAGAGGCAGTGAGAGAATAGAAGGTCTCACCTCTTTCCTTATTACCTATGGATCACTAGCCTTTCTTAATATATGACACAGCTTTAGAAGTGCCTTAGCTGTGCTGAACTTTTTTCCCAAAAGTTGTGCTGATGTAATAAACACTGAAACATTTTGAACATAGTATTTAAACAGAATTCTAATTACATTTCATCCTGAGTTCTGTGGATATTTTATATAACCAGGGTCTTCTGGATCAGTTCATGTGTCAAGCAAAGCAGGAGTAAAAGGCAGTATGCTTGATCTAATTTTTCATCTCTTTTGCACTCATTTTGAACAAACCCCACCCCTTGAGACCCCACCTGGAGTACTGTGTCCAGCTCTGGAGTCCTCAACATAGAAAGGACATCAAACTGTTGGAACAGGTCCAGCGAAGGGCCACTAAGATGATTAGAGGGATGGAGCACCTCTCCTATGAGGACAGGCTGAGAGAGCTGGGGCTGTTCAGCCTGGAGAAGAGAAGGCTGCGGGGAGACCTGATAGCAGCCTTTCAGTATCTGAAGGGAGCCTACAGGAGAGCTGGAGAGGGACTCTTTGTCAGGCAGTCTAGTGATAGGACAAGGGGTAATGGTTTTAAATTGGAAGAGGGGAGATTTAGATTAGATATTAGGAAGAAGTTCTTTACTGTGAGGGTGGTGAGGCACTGGAACAGGTTACCCAGGGAAGTTGTGGAGGCCCCATCCCTGGAAGTGTTTAAGGCCAGGCTGGATGGGGCTCTGAGCAACCTGCTGTAGTCAGAGGTGTCCCTGCCCATAGCAGGGGGGTTGGAACTTGATGATCTTTAAGGTCCCTTCCAACTCTATCCATTCTATGATTCTGCGATTCTATGAAACAAAAGTCACCACACAAGAGCAACTAATATTTAAGAATATTTAGTCTTCTCAGAGCATTTTTTTAAAGACACAGATCTGAAACAAGGAGAAATTCCTTATGGGATAGGTCAATTGGAGCAAAGAGAGCATGTTACAACAATGTGAAACCGTTCCCAAGGGAACCAGAGATAACCTGTATCAGCAGGCTGCAGCAAGTTTGGGGAGCACGTGTGCATGTTTATTAAGAGATTCATACAGTGTTGCGTGATTGTCCTATACTCATCTGACATGTTTTCAGAGAGTTCTATTTTCTTCTATGGACATAATAGCATTGTGTTTGTTTGTTTGAGACAGGACATCTGGGAGAAGAAGCTAAAACATATACGTACCATGGGGAAGAAAATAAGAGTAAGTAAACATGTGGAATGTCTGGACTACAGTATATAAACCCCACAGGATCTACAGAGTGCACATTTTTCCTTACAACAAATGATAACCAGCAAAATCTACTCTTTTATGTCTTTTGAACGTTTGAGCTTCTATAGTCAGAAAACTACTGAAATCTGAAGAGATATAGACTAAGCTGCTACAAAACAGTAAAGAAATATTTTCATATGTATCTTTTATGCCTGGCAAAAAACCCAGGAAATACTTCTCTGTAGTACGTACATGTTTCCTTCTGACTGTAACCTTCTCACAAACTCTGTTCTGTGGTTCAGAGTATGTGTTAGAAATTAATTTTCTACCATTCTCGTGAGAATCTCTGCATCTCAGAAACTGTTGCTTCCATAGCAATTAATCTTGTTGAAAGACGAGAAAAGCCTTTTTATATGGGAACAACCAAACATACACAACAATATAAACACAGCACATCAGCAGTAAAGCATGCAAAGCTTGAGGCTGACAGGAAGATTGCACTGATGCTTGTGGGTGACAATAGACTTGTAGCAATCAGAATCGTCACAATTTCTTCTGTTTTATAAAGTGTGGATTTCCTGTAACTTATATCTTTTCATTAGTTCCATCCTGCATGTGAACTCAGAAATAAACACATATATGGCTTTCAAACTAATTTATACTGACTGATCCAAGCAAAAGCTCAAACTATACGAAAAGTAAGGAGCAGCTAGCACGCACCTCCCAGTTAGATGGGTCTGCAAGGGTATTTCAGGGCTTTCGAGGCACAAATGAAACAAGTTGAACAATAAAACACTAAAATGTCAAAATCTTTTCCTCACCAAAAAGAAAAAACAGAACTGCTTGTTTATTGGAGCTGCCATAAACATATCTGCTAAACACACATGGGGCAAAAATACGTAACTTCCAGTCTTCATAAAGTTATTGCCATGGTCTTCTTCACTCAGGTCACTCCTGAGAACTGGATCCTGACGTTAGAGCACTAGCGGACAATAAATGTTTGCAAGCAGTCAGAGCAAGATTTTCCTGTGACTTCTGGTTATTATGCTAAAAGGGATGGTTCTATCCTTACCTCATGCTGCCTAGCTCCTCTACCGCATCACTTCTCTTTATATTTTTTTGTTCACAAGCATTTGGGAGCAAGGGCTGTCTTTTTAATTATGTGTGCTAGCAATAGTTGACTCAATGGAGCACTAAGGAAAACTGCACTACCAAATGATAATAAAATACCCTTTCCTTATGGAAGAAACTAAATAAACAATTCTATTCTTTCTGCAACCCCATTAGAGCACAAATAAACAGAGCATCCTGTACCAAGCTTTAGATATAATGCTCGATCTTTTCAACAGAAGCAATGAAACCCACAGAGACGATAGAAAAGATGAATTTCAAATTCTAATAGGCACAAATGGGCTTTAATATGTCTCTCCAAAGATCTTCCGACTGGCAAAAATCACAAGGGAGAAGATTAGAGTGATAATAGCAAGTCACAGTCATGCGTGTATCTGATACACTTTTAAACTGAACAACACATCTAAAACAAACAAACAACACATATTCAAAATGGCAAGAAGTACTTTTTTCATGCTTCTGCTGCCTGCCTAAAAATTCCACCCTATCCTGTTTTTCTCTCCCCTTTGAGGACAACTTTTTTAACATCATCCAGACAACCAGAATTTGTAACAAAGACTTATCCCATGCAACAGATCAGGGCTTGGCCTTTTACAAACACTGGTCAAGAGGAAAAATTCCAAAAGATACATGGCGAAAACAATATAATATGACCTATAGTACCAAAATACTACACAAAACTTTTACAAAAATGGCATTCATTATGACACTTACAGAGGGAAGATGTCTAAATGGAATATACTGTTCAATAGGCAAAAATCGAAACAAAGCCCAATATTTTTGTGGCAAACTTGCTTCAGCAAATCCAAGAGAGCGCAGTGTGAGTGCAGAAGTGGAGAGGGAGTGAGCTGTAGACATCCCTGAGCAGCACAAAGGCTTTACAGGCAAGCCAGATCACATAAGAGGCTCTTAGGTGTAAAGGAACACTGGGATGTTGATTTCCATGAGTATTAGGACGCAGGTTCGCTTTCTGGTCCGCAATTTCATCCCAGAAATGACATTCTGCCAACTTTACTGCTAAAACAACCTCAGATAATTGCAATACTTTACCCTTTTTTATATCCTACTTACATCCCTTTTCATCATAGTCAAACTTTAGTCTCACTTTCCTAAGGTATTATTGGCAGTCACTGGAAGGAGCAAATGTTGGGACACCAAGACAGAATCCACTCGATAAGGTTTCAGGCCTATGCCATGCATATATCTGACAGACATCTGAACACAGATGAAGAAATTCTTTAACATATCTCTGAAATCTTAATTGTTCAAACCCCAGAGGCTGTTCTGTTAATTCTGAACAATCAATCTTCCAAACCATGAAAAAGAACACCTAATGTTTTGATAGTCTAAGTGATCTTGCAAAGCCCAGGCATTGTATAATTAATAATACCTTTGTTAATGCCACTTACTGCAGACAACTCTTACAGTGTCCAGTGTTTTCAATTGTTTAGGAAATTAAAGGACTGTCAGACTGTGATGTGTTTTCCTTTGATTATGAATTACAAACAATGCACAAATAACAATATTTATTTTCCAATCTGTTCTTGTGAGTCACCTAGAAACCTTCACGATGAAGCTGCTGTTTAACACATTTATTCTGGATGGTTTGTTATGAATTCAAAAGAACAAAGCTGAATTTACCATACTCTTTATGCGGTAATCAACAATTGAAACAAAATAAACAATGCCTACTTCTTGTGTAGAAACTGCATGAAGTAGTGACATTTAACCTAACAATTCACTGCAGCTTCCTTGTAAAATAAAAACAATCTCAATAACTAATTTTTTTTCTATTCATCAATATCTTACAGATACTGAACTCGCTTCTCTGTTCCTCTGCAATATAAGCTGTATACAGAAGGGGCACAGTTTGAGGAACAATTTTTTTAAATTAGTATCTGTTCAGTTAAGTCAAATCTGATTCTAAGCATTTACATTTCCTGTGTCATTGTTTAGAATGTTCACCTGAAAGAAAGAGCTGAACAAGAGAGCAAACTTTTTTTTAAAAAAAATAATCTATTTTCAACTACCTGTATCCTGGAGTTATTTCTCTGCCTTACTTGCAGGAGCAATGAAACACTATGTAATAATTTGTATTGCCAACAACAACAGGAGTGGGTTTAAGAATCAGTTTCCATAAAGTAGAGATGCAAAAGGCCACACAAGATGCAAGGCAATGGAAAATCAGTTCTTACTGCATTTAGGTTGTTCTCCTGGAAGTTACAGAAATCTTAACAGACAGAAGCAGGAGCCAGTCCTTTGTCTGTACAGTGGGTTCCCTACATAATGAATGGCATGTTTTCACTTTAGATGACTTTCAGGTCTTCCTGTAAACTTTACCAAATATATGGTCTGGTGCAAAGTATATGTAAGGCAGTGTAAAGACTCCCATTTATTTGAGTAAGCTTCAGATAAAGCCTTTAGGTATTTATTCGAGGGAATAAGTCAACAAAAATAAAGGCAAAAAAAGAGGGCACAGGTAAAAGAAGACAGAATTAGATTTTATTGTGGAGCAAGTCTGTTTCACTCTATGCTCTAAAAAGAGCTGGTGAAAAATTTGAAAATACCTTTTTTTATACATTAAAATATTTGCATGTCAACATCAGTAACTTCCAGGAATATTTGTGGAGTTTCCACTTCAGTGAAACTGGAAGCAAAACCAAACTGGCTTCCTTTACTTCTTTGTCCTTTTCAAAACATTGCAGAATTCTTCTCTTAACTCTGACACTTAAAAAATTAAAACGGCAAAAGTGTGTGTAGGAAAGATTTTTCAAGACACTTTGTTTCTTGTAAATTAATGTTACAGTTACTTTAACAGTATTATGGGGGCGAGGGGGGGGGTGGAGTGGGAAGAAGGCAAAAGTGTGGCCCTAAAATGCTGTCCTTGATTTAATACCAGTAATGAGCATATGTGTGTAATTGAGTACAAAAGCACGCACATACATATATGCATTTCTTTCTCCTTTCTGCAAAGTGCTGTGGACAGAGAACAATGCAGAAAGCTTTTATTCACAGCCTGGCATGCTTCTCTGTATAACTATGGTCTATGTCAGTGTACATAATAAAAATACATAGTGTTGATATAGGTATACTAAAAGTACAGACAGGATGCAGTAGCTTGGAGAAATGTAGTGTAGTGTGCATAAGCAGTGTTTTTGTTTCCCTATCATATGCACACAGCAAAGGACAACAGGGAACAGGAAATGCAATACAAGGGTAGCTCTTCAGTTGAGGGACACCATTCCTAGACAACTTGAAGTATTCTCTCACCTAGCCCTTGTAATGTCAAGCCTAATGCATTCTGGTTCCTTTCAACCTACTGCAATCTACTGGGAAGAACTTTATTCCAGTTTTATATAATGATGAGACTTGTCCTTGCTAGTGTTTATAGTAGACACAGGAACCTTGGGTCATTATGAATAACTCAAGGTTTCTTTTTTTCCTTTACTGATAAAGAAATGTGAGTTGCATCATCCAGCACAGGCAACATATGAAAGGAGTTCAACAATCTTGCTAAGTGGCTGCTGGACAATATGCTGCATCACATGGTAAAGGATTAACAATAGGAGTGTGTCGAAGAATAAAGGATGGAACAGCAAGTTCTCAAATTAAAGGCCGATTTTACAGAACTCAAGAGAGATGGAAAGGCTCTTAACCCCTTCTATTCAATTTCAGTGGGAGATAATCCTCTGGAGCTCAGTCATTCACTTGTACAGCCTCTGTGTTAGAGCCATCAATGCTGCCACTGTGCCTTATGGAATCCCTGTCTGCCTACCCTGACTCCCTGGGAAACATACAGAAGGCTCTGCTGCATGCAAGTCTTATCACAGAACTCTGTGTCATCACCACTGAACCTGCAAGATAATGTAAAACAGCTTATAGTACAGTAATGCACTCTATTATAATGTACTGTACTATAAAACTTAGCTATAATGATTAACAGTAGGAAAAAAGCACTTATAATTTTAAAAAAGTTTGTTGTTGGTAAGGTTTCAGCTGTCTAAAATATCTCCTTCTTCCAGGATTGAGATAATTTATCTCTTCTAAGATTCAGTCCCCACAGGTTTTGGACATAGCCTGGTGTTATGGTTTAACCTGGACCAACAACTAAGGACCACACAGCTGCTCACTCACTCCCCCTGCAGCAAGACGGCAGGGGTGTGTGTGTGTCTGTGTGTGTGTGTACAGTCAGAAGTGTAACAGTGAGAATACCCATAGGTTGAGATAAAGACAGTTTAATAGGTGAAGGAAAAGCCATGCATACAAGCAAAACCAAAAAAGAATTTATTCACCACTTCCCATCAGCAGCCAGGTGTTCAGCCATCTCCACGAAAGCAGGGCTCCATCACACATAATGGCTACTCATGAAGAACAGTTACTTACCATAACACTGAACACCCCACTCTTCCTTCTTCATATAGTCTAGAATACACCTTTGGTCAGCTGGGATCAGCTGTCCCAGCTGAGTCCCCTCCCAGCTTCTTGTGCACCCCCAGCCCACTCTCTGGTGGGGTGGGGCGAGATGTAGAAAAGGCCTTGAAGCTGTGTATGCACTGCTCAGCAATAGCTGAAACATTACTATGTTATCAACACTGTTTTCAGCACAAATCAAAAACATGCCCCTATACAAGCTACTATGGAAGAAAAATTAACTCAACCCCAGCAAAAAAAAATACACCTGGCAAGAATTGCAGGAAGTCATAATATTTTATATTAACGGATAGAGTTGGAAAGAAAGAAGGAAAGAAAAAGACTTGGTATTGATGCACAAGCCCATCTTCAGGTGTGCATAGGCAAAAGCTATCTCTAAAGAGATGTCTCACATTGTTCCATAATGAGGATTTAACAAAGGGAAGAATATTATTAAGGGAAGGGTGATTGCTTTGTATGGCTATACAACATGTTGACACAGCACTTGTGTTAATAAACTAGGAAGAAATTGGATAGCAGACATGTCTGTTGCAGTAACATAGCTAGCTAAAGCAACACCAATGTTTTGGACAAAAATAGAGAAAAAAAATAATATTGATGACATGAAATGCAACTCAGACTAAGAATACAACCTCATATTGTCAAATGTACATTGTCCTAATCTGATATTCCTGTTAGAAGAAGAATTGTTTGATTAGAGGGAGTTGACTAGAGGAGTTATTTGCTCTGGAACCAAAATTACCTTCAATAACAACTTCAGTACAAGGAGGAGACTTCTAACAAGTTTTGCTGATGACACCGTGCTGAGAGATTTCATCAGTGTGGGAGATGACTGGATGTTTGCTTGCCCAATACACTTGCTTTCAAGTCACACTGAACACATGAGTGAGCAACTGTACTTCGTAGTATGCACATATAAAGTTATGTACATTGGAATTAATTAGAAAAGTTTCTGTTAGCTGTATCAACTGAAAAATAACCCCTGGATATTTCCTTGAATCACACTCGCAGGATGCAATCATGAGAACAGTAAATGAAATTTTAGGACAGATCAAATGAAGTGTCAGGATAATACTAGAAAGTGTTTGTGCAATGGTAGAAAGAGTTGACGAGATATATCTGATATTTGAAATACTGGCCATCATTGAATGTTGTTTCACACTAGAGTCTGAAGGTAACGAGAAGACCCTGCTCAGGAAAGCAGAAAACTGTCAGGCAAGTAGAAACTAGGTGATTAAGACAGTTTCTGTTGGAATTATCCTTTACGAGTCACCTAGCCAACACTACAACTGTCAGACTAGCCAGTGGAAACAGTATGACAAGGCATCATTCATGCTCTCTAAAAGCACATCAGGCTTTAACCCTGTCCTGTAGACTGTAATCTCTGCCAAGACCAAATCTGGTAGGATTGTCCACCACAGTGTATTTAGCTACAGAGCTGCAGAAGTCATGGCCAAAGCATACAAAAGTGAACAAGAGTCACTCAAAATTATGTTCCTCTGTTGCACCAGAACACCACATAAAATTGACTTCGCTTGTTTTCAGCTTCTAGACAGAGACAACAAAAGTGAAAAATCAAGATTCAAATGTTGAGGTTTACACACTGGTGTTCTTCCTGTCTGTCAGTGCTGTCAAAGGAATATCTTTCTCATTAGTTCCCCCAGTCATATTTGATGCTCTCTGAAGACTTGCCATCTTCCTTGAGGTACACCTAATACACCTAATAGGTTCTGTTTTGATTTCTCACAAGTTCTGACATGCAGGTAAGAGGGTGGATTTCACAAGTAGACCAGAGAAGGCTGACACAGGAACTGCTAAAGTAAAAGATCTAGATCTCACATATCATTGAAAATCACAGTGCAAGCCTTCCTAATATATTCTATGTTTCATGGATTACATGGATTGCTCCCCTTTTCTGAAGCCTGAGATGAATGGCAAATGATCAAATGTTCTTCTACTCTGAAAAAAACCTTTCCTCCGCTCTTTCTGATCTACTTATATTCCTGCATATACAAATTTAAGCTTCTAATGGCTTCTTTCATTTCTGCTGTGAATATATTTTTATTTCTATTAATATCCATTTATCCATTTCCATTTATCTCCGTGAGAGAGAACACAAATGTAGTGCGTCTAGCCTGTCGTAAACAGAGCTGTTCATGGAGATTCTGAGGTGAAGACAATTCTGTCACCAGTTACCTCTGTGCACCCCATTAAATGAAGAAAGAGTAAAGATAATGAAGTCACCTACGTATAAATGAGAAGACTGCATGATTTGTTACCAGAAACAATATATGTGCTGGAAATAGAATAGCTTGATGTTTCCGCAAGAAATGCTCTTCAAGCAAACTCAGATTGGAGTTCTTTAGGAAAAAAGATTACAGGATTATTATCTTTACAGGTTTATTAGAGAAGGATTATATTTCAGCATGGATGGAAAGAATAGCTTTGGAAGAAACGAGTTAGTACATTTTTATTTAGCCCAAGACGCTAAGCACCAGCAGCCAATGCACTCAGCTACCTAAAGCACTACAACATAAACACTAAATGTTATCTGTATCTCTTTCAGCTTGCCTTTTGAGGGGACATGTCACACACTTATTCTGTATCTACTGTTTTTACTTCCTGAGTGATTTTTCTTCCATTCTGTTATTTGTGAAAAGGGAATGCAATGGAGTAAGTTTAGGGTGGGAAAAAAAGGCTAAGCAAACTAGCTACTCACAGAAGTCTCAAAAATGAGCTCTAAAGTAGACTTTGAATTCCCAGAGGACTGGCTCTGACATCTTCACTAGCCTCAGAAGGCTGTTCAGAAGCAGCAAGATGTTCAGAAAACTCACAAGTTGTACCAGCCTACTGGAGCACCTCCAGACATGAGCGCTGCCCCAGTGAAGTCTGAGAGACATCTCAATCAGCTAGTAGGCTTTTATTTAAACTATACAGACTTCCTAAGTTATCAACTATCTTCTTGTTAAAATATCTAGTTTACATCCCATGAAAACAACACTCTATTCCCTGAATCCCACTTCTGCTGGGCTTACTAAATTCAATACAAATAATTATACCCTGAGGCTCTGTGTTTCTGCGGTGTCAAAGGTGCATGATGATTTTATAGTCAAAAGGATTTCATGAGACTTAAGGTTGGTGCAATTGTCTCTTCACTGTGAAAGTCCCACAGGAGTTTTAGGTCCTGTTGTAACTTCCAGAAAAGCATGAACTTTGAAGATCCAGTTCTCGTGAGAGGTGGGGCTGAGCATAATCCAAGTATTGCCCAGAATGTGGGGAATACCCACCCTTCTCTGCAAGGAAGAGATGCTGTGAGAAGGCATGAGAGCAAAAATTAAAGCATCCTCGCAATCCATCCCCATTAAAAGGAAGTACACATTTCTTCTTAATGCAACCTTCTCTTTTAGAGCCTGCTTTCTAGGCCCAGCTAATGATGATTAAGACCCACTGTATTCATTCAGCTGGGCTTACTGTATCTACATACAGACAACCTATCTTTTATTTTCTTCCCTTCAGCTCTTCCCACACACACACTTAAAGTTTCTCAGGCAGAACCAATATGTGCAAGGTCACTTCTTTCCTTCATATTTTCCTTGCATGACTGGGAATAGCACGATCCATGTGCTACTTTCCCTAGCCAGCATTTTCAACAGGCTCAGACTTACATCTTTTAATGGCTCAGCTTGTTCACCATTGTCACTGTGTGTCAGCAGTTGTCTCAATTATGATTTAGAGGTTCTGCCCTCACATATGCTCCATTATTTATATATAGTTAGAGGGTGTGCATATGTATAACGTGTGTGAACATATACAGTGGCTGTATACAAGTGCAAACATACATACATGTAAGTGGGTGTATGTACGCACACATATATATAAAATCTCAGACCCATGCTGAAGGCAACATTTTCTCAAGAGAACATTGCAGCTGAGTGCGGTGAGGAAAGGAGCCTTTCTTCTCATGACAGTAAGGCAACAGCCGGGACTGTGACTGACTGCAATGCACGACGCAAACAGTCCTTGTTTCCCTCAACCTTCACTTGCTGTGAGGGGCAAAAACTGGAAGAATCATTATAGTTTGTTGCAGGACACAGTATTTACAAGGTACATGGGGTTTATGGCACCAGTCAGCACCAATCCAGTTAGTGGTTTTCAAGGACAACATTACTCAAGCCAATATTGTTCTTACTTCATTAGCAAATGCAAATCAACTTGAGTGTTTTCTTTGCTTTGCTTCCCAGCTGAGGTGCTGTCTTGCAATGCTTATACATACACAAGCACAGTTAAGCATACAGCATGCTCAGTGTTGCCACACATTAAGGACTCAAGAAAGAAACATGGTGTTCAGGCTGCCCAGCTCTGCAATGGTATTTTCTTCCCATTTAGGGGCAGGCTAATCCTCTGAGGATTATCAGTGTATACTCTTCTTTCTGATGTGAAATTATTTCACATTTCAAAGACTCAAAAAAAAAAAAATAGTTGGGAAACAGAATCTTTGTTTTCAAGTCAGATACACAAATAAGTTGTAACACAGGAGAGTTTCAGAATGTGGTCTGGGTTTTTTTCCTGTAAGATAGCATAAAACTCACATTCAGAAACTACACTTTTTGTGTAATGATAAAGAAAGTTGTATTTCCAGCACCCTGAATCTTTTTAAGAACAGGTAGTGCTATATAAAGAATTGCCACTGGGGATTGCTGGGTAAAAGATGCGTAGTTTTGGCCTCACATGCCTGTAATCTTGATTCAGAACTTTGTTTAGGTGTTACCAAATTAAAAGCCATATTGGGAAGCAAGTTGAAAAAGTATTACACATAAACTGTCTGAAAAAACCTAACCTTTCATTCTGAAGAAACCTACCTAAATACCACATTTTTACATCACATAACTTGATAGTTTTATTGACTAGAAAGCTGCTGTGTTGGGGAAAACATGCTGTTTTATTGATTTCCAACAGCATTTCTCCATAACTAAAATCACAGCATGGCTGTGTTTCATTCAATACAATGAGGTTTAAAAATTCATCTATTTGGCAGAACTGAATACTAAACTACTTGAATAATTTTTCTCATTGCATTAGCTGATGTTAGCAGCATTTGTTGGACAGGCTTCATCTTCACATGTAAACAATATTAAAAAAAATTAACTGCATATAAAATCCAAACTTGGGTCTACCTATCAGCCTAACAGCTAAATCTCCATCATAGCTCTTCCATCATAACTTCAGAAAGTCATAGTATAGTGTCAGAGTACTTCAAGTTTTTCTTTTATGAGAAAGTAAATATCCCTCCCACTCACAGACACCAGGCAGCGCTGAGGGCTAGGAGGCACACAAGTCACTCATTAATCACAGTCAACGTACTTGCTTTAGAAAAGTAACACCTGAATGAAATGTAGCAGCTTCTGATGCAGAGGAGGTGAAATGATATTTGATGTGACCTTGTATTCTGTGACCCTATGCATTTTTAAGCATAATCTGCTGCACTTCCTCTGTGCAGATCTATTTCCAAATTAGTGAATTTCTTGCACAAAATTCGTAAGAAGGAACTTTTCCTAATTTCATAATTCTTTAAAATTATTTTTGCTCAGACAGTCATAGAATTTTTTATTCTTACTAGTCTTTAGAAAGTATTTTAATCCAATCTGAATCTACAACTGCTACTTTGTATTAGTGCTATTATATAATAATTGACTGAAGGATAAATTTAAGGTTCCCATTTTCCATTAATTCTGCATTTCCATAACGTATCTTTCCTCAGTTTCTATTAAAGATTCCTGGATTTATTTTTTTCCTTAAGAGACATTGCTGTCATAACTTTGCTGTAACATTATATTTCTTTAAATTAGTAACATTAGTTACTTTACTACAATTTAAGATAGTTTTAATATATGGGACACACATTGAAGAGAAGCAGTCTGGAAAGAAAAGGAAATTTCAAAATGCCAAGATAGACTGGGTACAGTGCAATAAATAATATTTGATTTAATTTGCACTGGAAGTAAATAATAAGAAGAGGAAAAACCTTCTTTAAGTGGTTGCCTTTTTATCCTAAAAATGACAGGCAAGACATTTCAGGTTCTGCAAAGTTAGTCCCAAAAAGTCCCTACTGTTTTTCCAAGAGGTAAAGAGAATTTACAGGGTTTAAGCATAGCCTACATTTCAATTTCAAATGTAGTCCTTTGTATGTGACTGATGTTTACTGATATGAGTAAAGATGACGGTCTCTAACCCAGTGTTGACTAGAGTACAAAGAGACGTGTTAGAACACTCTGCAAGTCACAAGTGTTATGAAATATTCATTGGACACTTCAAGGGTTGTTTTATTTTTTTCCACATGAAAGTGCTTTTCTTGTTGTAGCTGATCTTCTCCAGAGCTAGCAAAGAGGTGTTTGCTAAGACTAACTTCTCCTTCTCTAATATTACTCATTGAAATGAACAAAATAATTTGCAGTGAGTTAATTGTTAACTCATGATATTTAATAGTGTCACAATTTTTGCACACAGATATATTCTTGCATGATTAAGGCACAGTAGATTAGACACCAAATGTCTGCTAGAATCATATCTTATTACTAATTAATATTAGACAGGATAAGAGTCATTAAACAGACCCAAAATCCCATCTTTTTCATGCATACCTAACTGTAAGATGTATATGTCAAATTTTTGTGAACCAGCAGCTAAGTTGACAGATAAAGCTGGTTACTTTTTGCTATTCAGGGCTAAAAAAAATACATCACTTTTTTTTTTCTTTTTCTCCAGAATGTCAGCTTTTACAATAGAGAGGCTGAGTATAATAACTATTTGCTATTATTTGACTGAAAAACCTGGCAAACTAATGCAGCTGTATGAGCCATGAGATATATATGCAACTGTTTAAAACCACTGTTTTTCTACTTTCCAAAGATATCTGTAAAAAAGCTCATTGGTGAAAAAGTCATAAGGAATTAAAACTGGCTAAATATCAGTTTCTTTTCTGAGTTTAGGAGTTAAAGAGAACATAGGAATAGTTACAAGTAATAGTGCAATCTACAGAACTTAGAGTCATTCATTGACGTTCTCCATATTTATACACAGTGTGTTTAAATCTGGGGCCACCATCAGCAGTGGGATTTTTCTAAGTGAGATACAGCTATAAATCAAAATACCTACATGCCTTGTGTTTATATAGAGATTTAGAGAAGGTATTTTACATGAGTTTAAATAACATCCTACCAAAATATAATGAACTGATCTCATTTTTTATTTGCTGTGAATACAGGCTATTTCAAGATTTTGCTTTTGACATTTCTTATCCTGTAACTTCCAAACCAATGAATTCACCTAGGTTCGTAGGATATTTGTTGTCCACAGTAAATCTTTTGATGGCTTGTGGCTAAGCTTTGAGAGTTGGATGCTGACTGCAACATCACACCCTGGAGAAGCAGAAGCATCTTATTACCCCATTGCTGGAGCAGATCATCTTTGCTAACCTGAGGGTGAGTAAAGTTTGTGATCCACACCATAGATGACCCCACACATTGCTGGACACGTTGCACAAGAAACTAGAAATAAGAACTCTGTTTCAAGCACCCTACTGTTTTCAAAGTGCCAATCATCAGTCCAAATGGACAGCAGAGCCCCTATACATGTTTCTGGCTAAGCCATTAGTTGTCCTGAATTTAACAGAAGAATAACATTGAGGGATCTAAAAACATTATGAGGTTTACATGGGAATATTTGAGTCAAAATTACTACCTTGGACTTTCCTAAGAAATAAAATTAGTCCCAGATTAAAATCAAAATTAAAGTAACGGTAACAGCTGAGAAAAAGAAAATATACATGAAAACAAGTCCTCCAAATCCTGATCAAATACTTAAGCATTTGTTGTGTGGGCTGATTGAACTTCAGTGTATAAGAAATGCCCTGTAAAACACACTAAGACAATGGTATGATCCCTCAAAGAGACAATTCTAAGGTTGTAAGGTATACTTCATTTTTGAGGACACTGTACCAATACCTCATACCAGGAGCTGAGAATCTGCTCCTCTTATAATAGTCATTGATGACCAGGATATCTAGAACAAAACATAGTCTTGTCAGCTATACTACCAATGAAAACAATAACAAAACTTCAGAATTTTAAAAATCTTACTTTTTTTTCTTTCTATTTTTGCATCTCGCACAACTACCACAGTCCTTGAGTGCTAACAAGGTCACTAAAAAGCAAAAACAATACAGCCCATAATGCTATGATCACTATTAAAACCAAGATACAGTTGTTTCTACCCATTACAATTAAAACGTCAGAAATATGTCCCCATTTAAAGAAGTATTTCCAAATGAATTTTAATATTACATGGTTTTCTTCTTAGTAGTTGCCTTTTATTTTTTAAGACATATTTTTAAGACACATTTTTGATGACTTCATTTGGCAACAGGTATGCAAAAACTTTTTGACTTTCTGAACTAAATGTTGCTTGAAAAAGTAACATTTACAAAAGGGAAGATGAAAAATGAAAAACTGACTCCAGCAATAATATTGAAGAAAAATCCATCCAAAAGTCTGAATAATGAAAAAAAAAATATTCAGAATCATATCCAAACTTGAATGTCTTTAGTATACATAATAGGCTGGATATTTGCCTATATCCAAAGTCATCATGCTTGTTATAAAGTCACCTATTATTATTCTAAATAAAATACCTTCTTTCTCACATTAATATTTCAAACACAATAGCCTCCCCACACAAAAGAAGTATTAATGTTGTTAGTAAAAACATTTCTCTGTCTTTCAGATTTACTTCCTTTTCTATGTAAGGTTGTCAAGACACCCAGCTAGAATCTGACAATGTGAACACGTGTAACATGCTGACAAAGTAATAAGTGATGTTTAGGAAATTAAATAATGAAAAGATTTAGGGCTTCATACCCATTTAATGAGTTCACTTACATGAGGCTTGCCTATGTAGGGAGAAGAATCTTGCTGTGGGAAGCAAATTAAGGGCACCCAGTATTCCAAAAATGTTTAATTGCATGCAAATTCTTCATTCTCCCTCCAATGCCTATGTGAAAATGTTAGTGTACATGTTTGAAAGTTTCCACAAACTGGTATGTATGGAAAGGAGATTATTTTGTTCATGTCATTTTGCAAGAATTATCGTGTTTATGCCAGTATTTCCCCTCTATGTTTCTCATACTTTCTTATTCAAGTTTGTGTTTTGCATGGAACAATCACAGGAACTCTTCCTGTTTGTTTGCATTGCATTTGCTGATGGCCTTATTTACTGTTCTATGGCTTTTGGAGTCCTCTTCTTTCCCACATCCACATAGTTGGATATTCAGCATAAGTGAGAGGCAACTGAGTATAAATAACAATATCTACCAAGTTCGTAAAATATTTTTTCCTATACTGAAGGACAGCTCCTTGTGAACAGAGATGAAGCGTTTTCTGATTAAGGCTACTTAAAGAACAGAAAAAGAAGATGACATTTTTGGTCAGAATCTCACTGAGTACATATAACTTACCACCCATCAAGAAGATATCAGGAGTAATTGGTATTTTAAAGCATAGTCAGACACTCTCTTACATCCTCAACATTTTTTTCTGAGTTGCAGTTTCATTAACCATTGTCCCTTTTACAGCAGGAATATACAGTACAGCTGTCCCAGGCCTGTTTTTCAGTTTTCTTATACAGCTTAAATTCACAGTTACCCAGAAACCCCACATGGAATGGTTGAAGCTCCTCTTTTTGTAATTTAGCTTTTCAAAAGACTTACAACTGACACAAGCAAACTGCCTTTGCAAAGCATTTCTAAGTATAATAGTACTTTACTTCACAAATAAAGCACAACATCAGCACTACTAAAAGCAGTGTCCATTACTTTCAATTAACTTTTTTTTAGGACTCCCTAGAGATCCCACCCATGTTCAGTCATGAGTTTTCTTTATTCTGTATGACTCTGCATGCAGACAGCCCTCCTTCACTTTAAGCTATTGTGCCTCAATCTCTATTCTTTTACAACCTTTCCTTTTTCTGTCAATCTCAGCAAATGGCAGACAGACTACAATACCAAGGCAGTACCCTTTCAACTATCCAATTGTCCCTGTGGGTCAGGTTCTGACACTCAAACTCTCACAAATTAGTTTGGTCAACCAAGCTCTCTATGCAGAATTTTTCCCTAAAGCCTTTATAAACACAGTCTTTTTACTACGCTTTTGCAGTTCATTGCCTGGATTCTGATAATAGTTCATCTTTATTTTCCTGTGTACTTTTCTGTATCATTGGCAAATTTTACTGAGTCAGATCTAGTCAAAGTTTTCCTAGCCAGATCATTCTCTAAAACCATTTCTGTAACCATATTCGTCTCACTGAATCCTTCTTTATTGCCTTTTATGTCAACCATAAACTGCTTATCTCTACTTTTAAGATATTGCCATTACTCCCAACCTATTCCCCTTCTATCATCTTCGCTATTGAGATGTTCAGTCCAACTTGCACATCCCACTTGCTTGTAATGAACAATAACAAATCACCAGGACTTGATAGTATTCACCCAAGAGCTTTAAAGGAACTCAAGGATGAAATAGCCAAGCTACTAACTGCAACATGTAATCTCTCATTTAAAACTCAGTCAGTGTCATAGGAATAGATGGTGGGCAGCACAATAAAAAGATTTTAGAGAAATTGTAGGATACACCTTGGGAATTACACACCAGGAAGCCTGATGTGCATATGAAACAGCCCAATAACAATTATTCTAAAGAATAATTATAAGCTACATGGCTAAATATGATGTATAGAAGGATCAGTGTGACTTCTGCGCAGGCAAATAATATCTCACTAATCTATCGTGATTTCCTAAAAGAGGCACAGAACATAGTGACAAGATAAATCAGCTGTTATTCAAGAGGCATTTCATAAAATCCCTCATTAGTGTCTAACAAAGAAACTAAGGTAATCTTGGAATAAAAATAAATATACTCCTATATATACATAACAAAAGACAGAAAATAAAAAGTAGGAAGTAGCTCACTAGTGGAATCCTACAGCAGTATGCATTGCTCAGCATATTTGCAAGTGATCTGGAAAAGAGAGAAACAATATGCTTTCCAGACTGGTAAGGACAAGAGCTACTTACTTAGAGCTGAATGAAAGTCTGAGTAATGGGGTAAAATGGCAAATGAAATTCAGTGCAGGTAAATGTAAAGTAACATCTACAGGAGAAAAAGTCCAAACCTTATGAAAAAGGTTAGGAATTAGGTTATTAGTGCTGAGTAGAAAAGTCTTGAATTTATAAAAGCTGGGTTTTGAAAATGTTGACTCAATACTTAGTAGTCATCAAAAGGGGCAAATAGAGTGCTAGGAATCAGTTATTAACACAATGCAAAGAGAAAATATGAAAGACATCTTTATGCCTCTCTGTAATTCTGTGTTGTGCTAGTAACTCCGAGTGCTGCCCATAGTTCTACATTCTTCATATTGAAAGAAGTATAGCAGAACTGGAAAAGCAGTACAGAAAAGTAACAAGCACAAAGTTACACACAAAGTGATTTTTCTGTAATGACCTTTCAGCTATGGAAGATGACTGCAAAATCTGGAAAGGCTGGATAGGGAATGTCTCTTCCAGTACAAGAATGAGGCACAATAAATTATATTGATATGTTCAAAAATAACTAAAGGAGGTAATTCTACCAGTAGCTAAGCTGTGGAAACATTGTGAGGGCTCAAAATGTGCAGGTATTCAGACAGTCATTAAGCAAGTTCAATAAAGAAAAATTGTTCAAGGCATACCCAGATAAGATCTGTCTTGGAAAATTCCTTCCCAGCGTCTGGGAAAGTATTCGTGAGAAGCTAATACTGTACATTTTTTCTGTTATTGTAGTCAACCTTATTAACAACAAAGAGAGCACGTGGGCTCACTGTGGTCATTTCTGTGTTATTAAATGTTCAGGAAAGTCCCATCCTATTCCTCACCCTGTGGAGGACTTGCCTGTGAACACCGATAAAGCCATCTCAGAGTCTTAGCCTGTATCTGTGGTTTTCTACAAGTCTTACAAAAGAACTAGACAGATGAGCAGACAGCTTATGGGAACTTTGCCAATTGTGATGGCCTGTTGCCTTGTCTTCAGCTAACTTGTTTATCTTATCTTACGTTTAGATTGTGAGCTCTTTGATTAGAAGCATTTTTCTGATCTCTGCTTGTGCAGCACCAAGAAACAAGGGACAACAGTTTCTGGCTAGGGATTCTAAAGGTAATAGAATTGTTGCAATTAATGTGATGAAAAATATCAGAAATGGAGTTTTAAATGTGTAAAATATGTTAGTTTGGGATTCGCAACTGTATTGGATTTGTTGTTTCAAAACATGTAAGATTCATTGAACTGGGCATGAGAAGAAGCTGAGTAGCTTCCTTCACAATAAACATGCATTAACATAATAGAAGTTCCTTAAGGAAGTTCTATTATGGAAAGGCACTGGATCTTTCTTCAATTAAAGTCATTTATATACCCTAACTCTTTACTAGCTTTAGATACACTAAGTATAACCAGGAAGAAACTCCAATACAAAGAACAAAAAATGCAATTTTCATTGAATGGTATTCCTAAACCAAAGCTGATGTGGTTGCTTTTATACTGCTTGCTCCCATAAGTCCAAAGTCCTCTAAAAATAACAGTGGGGAATGTCACTTCAGGCAATCTCCAAGCCATTCACACAGACGTTTACTGAAACAGAAATGCTGCTGTTGATGTCTCCAAGACAAAGCTGTCATTGTTTACAATGCTGAATGCTGAACTATCTTGATTTGGATTGTATTCATACACGTATTTTGTTGTGTTTATGTGGCATCCTGAAGGGTGCCTACTAGAATAAAATATGCCAAAAGCCTGGGTCACTTTATTCAACAAAAATGAGGTTATTAATGTGAAAGGCTTCTTTAACAACAACCAAACATTTATTCAGCTTCCAATTACTCAGCTCAGAACTTACTATATGCATAAGAATAGCAGGGGAATATGCTGCTCTAGATGTTATTCCTTTCAGATTCTATTAAAACTGTAATAGCCTGCTTCCATTATACATTTTCCTGTATATTTCAATCAACATGTCACTTAGCTGCTGCTCCTGAAGTGCGCTTAATATTTTCATTAAAATCAATAAAGCCAAGAAATGACAAGGGTGCAGGTGGATGCAAGCAATTAAACTTCTCCTATATGTATTGTTAACTAGCAGTTGGAAAAAGAAGCTTCATTCAACACCTGTCCCTTTCCTTTTGAATGGCAGCTAACAGAAATCCACTTAGCCAGCATTTGTCTGCTTATTTTGCTGACAGATGATGTGAAGAAGTAGGCAGTTATAGGGCCAGTAATTCAGAATTAATTTTCCCTTCAAAAGAGTGATGTGGACAACTGAATGCAGTAATGGTACCTGCTCAGAATTCAGGGGGTAAACAACATAATTTGAGATGATGGGACGGAAATAAAAGCTCTTTAAAGGTTTGCTCCTCACATGGCTCTCAAAGGCGTGCTCACTGGCACTTTTTATCCGCCTCAAATGAAAGTCAGAAGAGTTAATCATTGAAGTATTAGCCTGATGTACCTTTGTGTGTGGTAGGATTGAAAAGGAAGCAAATAAAATAAGAGACTGAGGATTGTGCCCCACCCCAATATTAAAAATACGCAATAGTGGAAGACAGCATCGAAGCCATGCAGCGATTGTTTATCAATCATATTTTCAGGACATGCTGCAAATTAAAGGGGGCTGCTGGCTGTACATGGGCTGCATATTTGCAGTAAAGGGAAGTTACCATATATTCCATCATTCAGCAGCATTTTTTTAACCTGTCACCTGTGAGTCACTAACTAGAGTGGACCTTGTTACCAGGAGAAAAATGCAGTGTGGAAAGCATGACTGCCCACAGAGGAGCCAAATGCGGTGATTTATTCCCTAAGTGTGCACAGGTTTATGTGGAAACTGAAAGCCACAGGTCTGCACCCACTGTTCCAGATGTGCTGTTAAGGTTGCTTACACACATACGCACAAAGAATCAAGGAAGAATCTAAAACATTTTTGAGCAAATTGAGCGTAAGGGTAGATTTGCCTGGATATTTCCTTTCTCTGTACTGTAAGTATAAATACAGGCATGAACACTTCAAGACAACTGTCAAAAAGAAAGGGAACCTTCTCAGCAACTTCTGTTGCCTCAAAGGAACCAAATCTTGAGGTCTTTCTTTTTAAGGATTTTCAGAGCAGTATAGACAGCTCTCTGTTACTACAGGCACACAAACTTGAAACTGGATATCCCTATTGATCTCTGGCTCTCTGACTCCTGGATGCGGTTCTAGAGGTAGTTAATGGGACTATCCATGGGGCAGCTGACAGATCAAGCTGTATCTGGAGTCTGATGCCTCATAACCTTTCTTTCATCTCTCTCTGGCATTCAATCCTACTCTCTCACCCAATATCATTATTACTAGTTGGTTGTCTGTTCTGCAGTCTAAAAGCTACAGTCTACAAAATAGCTATTTAGTACCTGAGTAATGGTTGCTGTGACTGCACTCTATGAGAGCCGAAGAAAGGGAGTGAACTAATCTTCAGTACACTGCATGATTCAGTCTTGTTCATCTTATGTATAAGTGACTTCTGGGACTCAGACTCTTGTACCAAAAAGTTAAAGAGCAGCCCAGGCTCAGGCTCCTCACAAAACCCAGCTGCTTTTGTGCCTGTCATCTGCAGTGAGACCTTTCCAGGGAAGACTCACTGCTCTTCAGGTTTACGGCGAAGTATAGCATCGGTAAGCTGCCAGAGCTGGAATGTTCACAGATGTGGGGACTGGGTGAAGCTCATGTCCAAGCTTCTCTACCTCTTCCTTCCTGTGCACCCTGAAGCCCCGGTGTGCCTAGAATGGGCAGTCAGTGGGCACCAACAGCAGCTCCCCAGGGTTGCAGCAAGGGCTGTACCTCATCAACAGCCAAACTGAGCAGCCACTTACTGTAGCTACAATGGTAAGGACATACATAGGTTCCTCTTATATGTCGGACACTGTGTTCACAGGCTGCACTTTATGACAAAGCAGCCCTCAGTCTTCACAGGGTGTCCTTCCCCCATCTCCATCACCCCTGCCCCACCTCAACTTACAGTACAGGCTGCATGAACCCCTGCCTTCTTTTCCTGTAAATCAGATCGCATCATACAAGAGATATGTGATGCAGTATTTCTCTTTTCTTCCTCCTCCAGTCGTGGTACTCGCTTTTGTTATATCAAAATCAGGACCCATTCCTCCAAAGATTTGTAGACTGTTTTCTGTAAAGCTTATAACAAGTTGTCCAGGAAGGTGTGCAAGCATGTTATTTTAAACATGTACAAATATCTGTGCAGGATCAGAGCCTTCGTTTGCAAATTCCCTGTTGTGCAACTCATGTATTTCATTTATTTGAGGAAAACTTCAGTACCTTCTGAGATCTGTTAAAACAATAATGCTTTTTTAACCAATTTAGCAGTATAACTACTGTCCCCTCTCACATTTTCCTAGAAAAGAATAGGGCTTAAACGTGGGCTACTTAAAATATATCACATTAATTTATTCTAGAGGGCAACATACTTATCGTATGATGGCCTAGGCTGTCCCCAGCTACAATGTTCCATGTAATACACACTCATTCATGATTCATATGGGGTTTATTTCAGATATATGTTGACAAGACCGACATCAGAATCTGGCCCAGTCTATGTATGAGAGTCTGGTGATACGGAGTTGCTATGGTAATGGCTTTTGAATACCAGGGTAACTACTTCAGATAAATCCTGTATCTCCTGACGTCAAATTAAATCTGTTCCTGTCATGTTCCTCACTGACTTGTTGAACTTAGAAGCAGAAATGCTTATTCTGCAAAATAGACCTACTTTATTAAATTTGATCTTACTGTTGTACCTGGTAATGCTCAGCTTGTGGCTATGTGCAGTTTTGCTCTTCTATGTTTTTAAAGAGAAGTCTATGTATCTAGATTGCTCACATGACCCCAAAGTAAATTTGTATCACATCAGTATCACAAGTTTATCAGCACTTTGTTTTCAAGGTACTGATAACACTTAAGTCCGTGTATTGTTTGTTTATCATCATAGCCATGAGGCTGTCTTCCTAAAAGTGGTTAAGTGGAGAGAAGTGATGTGCACTGAGCTGTAATCTGATATCAGACCTTAATTATACCTTTAGAGACAGAAAGAATGGAAAGTGAAATGTAATTTAACTGAACACCTGATTCAGCTGTTATCAAAACAAAAATGTATTTTTTCAGTTATGTAAGAGATGGGTGAGTAAAAAAGAGAGGGTGGTAAAAAATATAAAACTACATGGAAGCATGAAGTTGGATTCAGATATGCAGAATATTTTCTCATACTCCACCTTTCATGACTTCTAGACAAATCTGGGTTTTCTTAACATGCAAATCATCTGGTCTAAAGTGTTCCCACTTCAGGCTTTCAATCCTGAGCTGAGGAGTGGCTTCTCAGCAAAAGTGTTCATGCAACAAAATCTAATAGAGGGTTTAAAGCAAAACTGTAAGCACAACTGTATACTGCCTCCATTTGCTTGCTGTGCATGGAGTTTCTCTTGTTAGTGCCTATTTTCCTCAGCTAATTTATTCACTTCATACACTTGCTCTGCAGCACTGAGCATTGTTTTAGTAAATTCACCCCAGTCCCCATTATTCTGCAGCCCTGAGTTCCCAACACGGACATCCATCTGTTGGGAACTCACTCTGAAAAAAAGTCGTGTAATGGTACTTTCAATTGCAGATGAAAAAAATCTGAGCTGGGACGTGCAACAGATACTTGGTTCTTGTTCTTCTGAAGCGTGTTATAACAAAACATTTCTAATATATTTTTCTACTCTTTTGTCATTTTTAATAGTGCCTGCAGGTTAAGTGACAAAATTTACTCATTTTTACCTTTAATTATTCTTGTTTTCACTGTTCTCTCCTCAAGATTCAGGAGACTGTTATTGTTTGTCTTCATAACAATAGTTTACATAAAGGTTTTTGCTAATGAAAGATACTTATATTAAAAAGCACTTTTAAATTTAAAGGTAAAAAAAACTGTCCACATAAAAGATTTGCTTCCGTGTTGATCAGCACAAGGAAACAACTTTCTCCTAGTTTGAATAATGAATTGTTCTATGCCAAAATAGATCAGAACATAGCAGGAAGTGATATATAGTCTAAATATGTTCAGCAAAATCACCTATTTCATTATAAGGAAATGCAACTCGAAGACTCTCAGGTGAAAGTTCACTCCACACCTGACCACAGTCTTGTGATCAAAAATATGCCTACCTTTCCTGAGAGCTAGTCCTGTTATCTATATTCGTAAAGATTTATTTAATCAGAGTTATTTTCTCAAACGTCCAAGAAATGCTTACTACACAAACCACTAATTTTCTTTTGTCTTCACTAACGACTTCCACTGCAGTTTATTCTTTATTCAAGCGATAGAAGACAACATTCACATACTCCAGTTTGCCAGCAACACATGACAATGGAGTGGTAAGATCATTGTAGTTGCCAGACACGTTAATTGTGAGCACACACCAAATAGCTGAGGAACAAGAAACATCATGTCTGTGCAAAAGGACAGCATGTAAATAACAAAGTCAAGGAGTCTATGATTTTCTAAGCACTCTAACATCAGTTATGTCGCCAGCTCTTTACTTCTACAATTCTCGGTACCGTAATGAATTTCAAGTTCAGCTTGTGTGTTTCCTGAAAACAGGATATTGGTTCTATAGCTTATGTAGACGAGCATGTTGTTCTTCTAGACAGCTTCTGATTTACTTATACAGTATTTATTTATTTGTGCAGGAAATGTTAGTGTCATACAACCTGACAAGGAGAAATGACCATAGATAGTGACTTGGGAGCTTCAGGTTGAGCTTCAGGAAAAGAAACATTTCGCTTGGAGGGTAGCAGATCACAAGAACAGTCCATCTGCAGAGGCTAGGGAGTCCCAGAGGTTTTCCACATTCAGTTAGACAACACCATGACTGTCCTGGTCTAGCGGTGGTGACAGCCCTGCAGGAGTTTGGGCTGAAGACCCTGTCGGTCTTTTCCAAACAGAATTTCTGTGATTCTGGGAAAATGATATCATGAAGAAAAGTACACAGTGATTTTAGCATTACACTTTATAGGTATTTTCCTTTTCATCTTTAAAATACCTAATCTGAAGAAACAGCCAAAATAAATACTAAAAAAAAATAAGAGAAATGGCTATTATTACCTATAATCCCCATTAATGTGTAAAGGATGAAAAACATTTTCCAGCCTGTAGAACTGAGGCCTGTGAGCAAGCTAAAAGAAAGAAACCTAAGCAGAAAGTAGCTGAAGCTACAGGAAAACACATTTCTAAAAGGTGTAATAAAACATATATAGACTGGAGTTTCTGGTTTATAGGTAAAACCATTGCTCTGTTTGGTTAAAATACTGATCTCCAGTGGGTAATAATACTACTTAATGGTCTCTTTCTCAAACCAGAAAGCAATTACTTCTTTCCCACTGTAAACCTCAACAAGAGTAATACGTTCATATATATTCCTATTTATAGATCAGAATTAATTTGCAATTCTGCAACAAATCATACTGCTATGGAAAATAAATATATAAACAAATGAATGGATATGAATAACACAGATATACAATATTGACATCGATATCTTTCCTGAAAGAAGAAAATCACACTATAACATGCTCTTTTCTTCATGCTTAAAACACAAGGAAAATGCAAAAAGCACTCCAGTTGTCTGTCCAGATAGCCTTCCCTTGCCCTTGTAAAAAAATTGCAGTATACCAGCAACATTACAAAATTATTTTGTCATCCAAAAGCATCTGGAAATGTTGACAGGAGATATTTTTGAAAATCTTCTTTAATGTTTAAAGTGCTTTAGCAGCTGTCTTCTTCATCTTTATTTTGCAGTACTCACATTCCCCCTCATCAACCTGTTTTCTCATTTACTGAACAAAGCAGGACTGATCATATGGGCACCATTTCAGACATGTCTGGGGCCTCTGGCTCTAAAAGCTCTGTCCACTGGTCTGTTTTCTCACCAGGATCAAAGCCTCTCTCTGCTTTAAGTTCTGAGGGCTTTTAATGTCACATGTGTAGGATCAAGAAATTCCTATTTTTTTCATTTTCTGGAAACCTCCCAATAGGATAAATCACACATCCATATTTGGGGTTGAGAGAAATGCTTTGAGAAAGTGAGATTTGTATCAGTTTCTGCACAAAATCTCAATGCAGAAGGAGAGATGGGGGAAGGGGGGAAGTAGTGGGTAGATATCAGGCCAGAAATAGGTAATGTTTCATTTAAGTGAGATGATCTATTCATAACCAAAAGCAAGGTAAAGCTAAACCATTACTAGAACACTTTATGTATACCCAGCCTGCCTAAGTGTGTGTGGAAGAAGCTAGGCCTCCAAAACCACCCACCCACTCTCTAAAGGGTCTAGCAAAGTAGGAGAGATAATAGCTCTTCCAACCAGATCCCTCTTGCAACTCAGCCACAACACAATGTTTTTTTATTGGAAATGACATTTTCTTTTTACATTCTTTTATATTTTACACTCATTGCATGTTTATACTTTCAATATTTCACAATAACATCCAAGCCATCAGAAGTTACTGTGGCATCTCTCTTTAAATCCATGTCATCTGTAAAGTGGATGGTTCCAGCTGTGCTCCTCAAGTGATTTGAGAGGTTACCCCCTCCCACAGCAGAGGTTACACTAGCTGTGGAATTTCTCCAGTGTCACAGGACAAGTCCTTCCCTACCCCAAAGGAATTTAACATGACAGGTAGGACATCCATCCGGCACAATCCTCTATATAAAGCCATATCACTCTCTGACCTACCAAGGCTCACCACTCAACCTGATTGTTCATGACAGCTAATTTTAGTCTGCAGTGAAGGTACTTTGAGCTTCCCTCGGGATATGGTCCTTGCTTGGTAACACCAATGCCTCTCCCCAGACAAAACAGGAGGTTACCAAACTAAAAAATTCTTGTGGCTTTAGTGCTAAATTAGCAAGGGATTTCTCCCTGTTATGCTGAACTACAAATAGATATATCAAGTTTTCCAGCAAAACGCCTTCCAAGGTTTGCTTAATTCCATTAGACAGTGTGAAACGATGCATTCTAGATGTACTGAATGGTAAACAGAATGGGAAGTGTTTCTGAGCATGCTGTGGATGGGGTAGGAAAATCAATAGTTTGTGAGGGAAAGCTTCCAGCAATATAGATTGTTTGAACTACTTACCATTATGTCAAATTCACTTTAACGTCAGCAAACAGACATGCAGTAAGATGAATATTGAGAGAATCACTATTTCTACTGTTTGCATTTAAAGGCCTAAAGTTGTATAGATTTTTATAATCAAGTAAGTCTTTATAATTCAATAACAAGGCTTTTATTTAACCCTTAAACAGTTGATGGACCAAGCATTCTTTTTCCAATTTAAATCAGGCAGAAGCTGAGTAAAATTTCTAGACATAAAGTTTTCTTTCCTTTATTCGCTCCCCTATATATTACTTATAATTTTTAGAACACCCTCCTCTGTAGCAATCATTTTACTCAAGAGACCTGAAAGAACCTGAAATGAGATTGTCATCTGAAAGCAAATAAACATTCCCCACTTTGAAAAAAAAGTCATATCTTGTTGCTAGTTTCCTTGAAGAAAATACAATTTCATTTTAAAAAGATATATTCAACACATGCTTAAATTTAAACGTAGTGTTGAACAAAGATGGAATTAAACATCCATTTTAAGTACTTTGTTGCAATAAAGGCTTGAAATAAGCATATAATTTAGTTCACTTTGATACACAGGTATCATGGTTTCAAATCAACTGGTCTACCAAAACTAAGACCACACTCTTCACGTAAGTTTCACAACTGGCCTGCATTTGCTCAGAACTGAGGAGTCCATTGCATATTATGATTCATTCAGGCTTGCAGAAAAGAAGTGGTTATTACAGTTACTCAGCCTGACGACCAAGACTGTAGTTTAATTTACTTTGGTCATCCAAGGCATTATTTATTACCTACTTCGGGTAGGAAGATAGAAAAAGTGAGATACAGAAGCGTAAATAAAATTGAGGTTATAGGAACTTAAATGAAAAAGGGTCAGACCTGCATTTAAAACAGTAGATTTGCCTATTAAGATATCTTCAATTTTTTCTTAGGCTTCTTATAAGCTTCCTCGTAAGAGCCCAAATTTGCCCACACACTGCGCGAAAAGAAGCCTGACACTGCCTTGAGGAGCCTTGGTTCAGCACTGTTATTATTTTAGCCAAAACATCTCAACTGGCTCATGGGCAGACTCAGACAGATTACTTTCCCCTGGAACTTAGGATTTTAGACACCTAACTGATGCCCCTTACACTCTTGAAATCACGTAACTACCTGGTCAAGCAGGATTGATAGCCCTTTTGTTGCACCTTTCTTATACCTGGGAAACCTTTCACACCTCCAGACAAAACTTTCCTTGATGGTCTTCTGCTTACGGTGCTCAAAGTTTCATCGAGTTAGCCAACTTCTGCGGTATACCTGGTGATATAGGTAAAAGCCTCTTTTCATTAAGTCTTATTAGTGTGTCACTGAATTCATTAGTGTGGAACTGAAGGCTGTCACAGATCCAGTTTCACTAAACAGGGAAAGGAGGAAAGGAGTTTTACATTGCACCAAAGGGTTTGGAGATGGAGGTATTAAGTATAAAGAGTGTGCGCGGCTCCTTAAGGTCCTGTCAGAGGTTATTTACAGGGCAAAGCTGAGGACGTGAATGAGAAGCACAGAACAAGAGTACCATTGTGTCTAACAAGTTATAAACATACTTCAGTGACTGCAATGTTGACATAAGCAATATTTAGGAAAGCAGCAGAGGAACACTAGTTCAGATAGCAATTCATTTGCTTACGCTTCCTTGTATTACGAAGCTGAAGTGCACTCACACATGCAAGCTCAAAACAAATCCTCTATAAACTGATACCTATAGGTGTCACAAAACTACAAAACCAGGATGTGGTTGCCAGTGAATGCTTTTGAGCAGCCTGTGCTAGACTTGGACATTATTTTGAGCACCTTTTTTAAACTTTTTTTTTAGGAAAGTTAAGTTTTGAATGCTGCAAGATTAAAATAAAACAGAATAGGTTTTTAAAGCTTCTAGATTTTTATTTTTTTTTAAAACTGGCTTCTCCCCGCAAGCTAAGACAGCTTCTAACAGTCTGCTGGCAAGATGCACAGCACTAGTCATGAAGCATCTGATTTGCTGCAAGCTGCTGGAGGTTTTAATAACAGATCTGAGTATCTCAAAAAGAAATAAAACAAACAAACAACAACAAAAAGAGAATATGGCAACATCTCAGTAACAAATACTACTAGCATTCTCAGTATCCCTCGGTTTAGTTTAAGGCCCCATTTTACTACAATAACCTTATGATGTGATTGTTTAATTAAAAATCGCAACTTGCCATTTTGCTAATGAGGACATATCTTAAGTGATGATGTGACAAAAATGGTAATTTTCTAACTACTTTTATTACCTAAGTATTTTCTTCAGATGGTATATATGGTATGTACACATTACTATGCTATCTGCAAATGTTGCTGCATGACTGTTTACACTATACCTGAGCACCTTCAAGGAAACTGTTAAATGCCATAACTTATATTCTTATCCTGTTTTATTTTAGTGTGATTGTACTCAATTTTATTAAATATGTTTACACTGCCATGCGTTTACACTATTGAAGATTAGTAGAAAGAGGTATACTCTGCATTAGAAACGAAATGCAATGATGGTCATTAATTTCTCTGGAAGCTCAAAACTCAAAGAAGACCTCCAGGTTGCTCTAGCTGCAACAAGGTGATGGAGATGGAGAGGTCTGCTATGTTTTAGACACAAAACCATGGACCACCGTAGTTGTTCCAGACTTAGCAACAAGCTTTTCATACTCATCCTGAAGTGCAGGTCTAACTGCAACAAGCAATGAATTAATCCAAGATGAGATCCTTCTTAATAGGATAAGTACATACGTTAAAGCTCTTGCAGCTGTTATTCACCTGAGCATACAACTCCTGAGAAGTTCCCTTGATGCTAGTATACAAATGTTGAATAGGGCTGGAAAAAAGAATTTATGTTTTTTGGACACCTGAAGCTAGTAGTGTGTATGATAACAGGAGTTTTGTTCCACATAACAATGGGAAGAAACAAATTTTGCCTAGAATAGTCTTACCGTGTATTTTAAGATCCTTTTATTTACATTAAATTAGGTGAATTACATTAAGAAATGTCAATGGAGTTGCTGCATGCTGTTTTCCTTCCCAGTGTTCAACTATGAAGTACCTGAAACTCCATCCTTTGCGCTTGGTGGGAATCTTCCTGGATGCTCAGTCCATAGATCCACTAAAGCAGTCTAAATAAGTGACTGCACAACACTAGAAGCAGGATCACTGGTGCTTGCAAACTCCGAGCAAACAGTGGGAGTTCAAAGTGTGTGCCTTCAAAAATTCTATGGGTATCAGAGCAACACCGAAAGCTCATTAACATTCACATCATTCCCAGCGTCATTATCTCACCCAGATGTTTCTATGACTGTCCCTTTAAAGAATTCCTGTCTAAATTTTATTTACATTTGTTCAGTAATATTGATGCTTAATGAATAAATGCAGTATGCTGTCAGTACTGGAGACTAATTACATCTATGTATGAGCCTGAGAACCTGATTGAAAAATCTGCAGTAACTAAACTGGGTTTAAATAAACACTTTAGTGTAGTGCTTTAATTACACTTTAGTTTGTAATGTAATTTTTGGCTGTTTAAACTATGATTTAGTCTGAGCTAATTACAAATGATTTTCTACTCGGTAATTAATAATAACAAAATTGTAATTAGACAGCTGCTCTGGATCAGGGTGGCAGTTTGTGTTAGCTGACTCATGATAGACTGGCAGATAGACAAGAGCTGCACTTGAGGACTGGGACATACTGCACCTTTTTGTGCTGCTTTTTCAGTCAGAGGAGCTGTCATAGTTGGGAATACTCCAAAATTCTCTGTGTTTTTGAGGACTAGAGTTTGGTATTTGCAGTAGGAACTTCCTGTGCTTCTGCCACTTCCTAAAGTAGGTCATTCTACCTGTTGCTAATGGAGATGGTGCAGGTTCTTCTCTCTTGCTCAACAGAAAAAAAAAAAGCCAACTTCAGGTTTTTCCACATTGCATGACTCCATCACCATAAAGTAGCCTAACTCATGGCAAGAAGACCAGTAGCATCAGCAGCTTTTTATCCATCACCCACATGAAAGCTACACACACTACAATAAAGCAAATGTAAACTAGGGATGATGCTTACATATTTCAGAATCTCAGTAAATGCTCCAGAAGTGTTTAGTGACAAAACATCCTCTCTGATATCAGAATCCTTCCTTACTCCAAATATTGCAGACTCAGTGAATGGGATCAGTCATGTAACACTCCAGGCAGCACTGCCGTACGTCTGCTGGTTTGCAAGATTCTTCCTCATTATTTATATTCAGCAGGCCAAGATAAACAGTGACTCTTCAGACTTCCAGTCAGATAATCATCTCAACCGTCCAGTAATCACCAGGGGTTGATTCTTGGAGTTAAACAGACACCTGAAAAATACCAAGCACACACTGCTAGCTCCCATTCCCATTTGGGGTTCCAGAGTTGTCCATTTCTGGCATTGACTCTATTTATGGCTCAGTTTGTGTTGTAGATATTTTGCATTTTGAAAATACAGTAACATTTCCCCAGTTTTGATTAAAAAAAAAGATTTTAACAGCTTGTCTTTGGGATGCATTTTGTATCCTTTTAAAGTAGGCTGTAAAGTGTAAATTTGCTCAAAGTTCAAGAAAAATATAAAAACTATCACTCAGTTGGGTCTCTTCAGAAAGTTATTTCTGCTAACAGCTGAGTTGACCTTTCTTTTAAAACTCATTTGAACAGACCACCAATCATGTTTATGCCACCTAATGAAAAATAAGAATTGAAAACTGAACAATACACTGAAAAACACCCTTCACATGCCTTAGGATCGGAATCTGGTATAAGCTATGATGTTGTCAGCATGTAGAGAATATATAGCTGAAAGTAAGACTTCAACAGAATTGATTCTATATATGTTTTAATACACACAGAGTTGTACCACTGGAGGATCTTAAATACATACCACTACCACGTTATTACTTACAGTAAGCTTATGCCCAAATATATGTGAGTTACTAGCAAATTTGATGTATCTCTAATTGAAAAATCCACTTAAGGATTAACAAATCACCAGGAACATTTACACTAAAATATAACTATAAATCAGTCATATAAATAGGAACCTTAATACCACTTCCAGACTATAATTATGTAAGTAGTTTGAACAACATACTGTAGCTGATGTTTTACCTAAAATACTTATTTCAAAGCATGTTGCCTTCTAACAGAGCATAATCATCAATTTTACAATGTCTCCTATGAACCATTTACACGGGAAGAGATGAATGATTTTGTCTAAGTCTAAAATCTAAACCCCCAGGTTGTCCTAACTTAGGGCAGGATCATAAAATTGCAAAATAGAATAAAATGACAAGTCTTTGGACAGACACAAAAATGTAGGAAATATTGCCTGCCTGTACACTGTCTCTTTTTTGTGGACAACAGAAAGCAAGATAAATCAGTCTGAAAATAGATGTGTTTAATTAAAAATCATGTGTGTATCCCTTTTCTCTCTATTTTGGAATATTCCTATGTTAAAATTGCTCTTGATCTTGTTCTGGTAATATACTTTGTAGACTCATATTTCAGTCTTTCAGGTTCCTGATATATTTCCTTATGCAAATTTAAACTAAAATTTCTAAATTTAAGTAGCAGTTCTTTCTCCACTGTCATTTCTTTCTATGTTTTCAGTGAAATTTAATAAATTAAAAAGGGAAGCTTTTGCTTTTGGTTGGCTTTCTAAGCTGTTGTTAGCAGCAAAACTAAGTATGTCTTAAAAAAATCGATAGTGCAGCTATATACACTCGGTAAATGGATTAAAAAAAAGCCCAACTTTTAAATGAAATATCATTTTTCTTGGGACATTTACTCACAACTACTGCATCTAAGCTACCTGGCATCATTCCATAAGCTGTTATTGAATGGATCTTTGTCTGGTCCTCTAGGCAAATGTAGCATGTACCCTGCAGATTCTCAGAGTACTAAATTTCATGACCAGTCACTTTAGAAACAATATTCTGCCCCTAATTTTGGTGTACTTGGTTTGATTACAACATTAAAGTTTCAATTCTCATACCCATTGTATGATGGAATAGGACAACATGAGCAAGTTAAATCCAGTTGGTGGCCAGTCACAAGTGGTGTTTCCACAGGGTTCAGTTCTGGGTCCAGTTTTGTTCAATGTCTTTATCAATGACCTGGACAAGGGGATCAAGTGCACCCTCAGTAAGTTTGCAGACGACACCAAGTTAGGTGGGACTGTCAACCTGCTTGAGGCTAGGATGGCCCTACAGAGGGTTCTGGACAGGCTGGATCAATGTGCTGAGGACAGTGGTATGAAGTTCAAAAAGGCCAAGTGCAGGGGTCCCACGCTTGGGTCACAACAACCACAGGCAGCGCTACAGGCTTAGAGAAGAGTGGGTGGAAAGCTGCCCAGCGGAAAAGGACCTGGGGTTGTTGTTTGACACTCAGCTGAATATGAGCCAGCAGTGTGCCCAGGTGGCCAACAAGGACAACAACCTCCTGGCTTGTATCAGGATACAGTGTGGCCAGCAGGGCTAGGGAAGTGATTGTCCCCCTGTACTCCACACTAGTGAGGCCCCACCTTGAGTACTGTGTCCAATTTTGGGCCCCTCACTACAAGAAAGACCTTGAGGTGCTGGAGTGTGTCCAGAGAAGGGCAACAAAGCTGGTGAGGGGTCTAGAGCACAAGCTTCTGAGGGGCGGCTGAGGGAACTGGGGTTGTTTAGCCTGAAGAAAAAGAGGCTGAGGGGAGACCTTATCACTCTCTACAACTACCTGAAACGAGGCTGTAGTGAGATGGGGGTCAATCTCATCTGCCAAGTAACAAGCGATAAGACAAAATGGCCTCAAGTTGTGCCAGGGGAGGTTTAGATTGGATATTAGGAATTTTTTTTTCACCAAAAGGGTTATCAAATATCGGAATAGGCTGTTCAGGGAAGTGGTGGAATTGCCATTTGTCGTGGTTTGGCCTCAGCGGACACAAAGAACCACGCGGCCGCTCACCCAACCCTTGCAGCAGCGAGGGAAAATTGGAATAAAAAGGCAAAAAACTCGTGGGTTGAGAAAAAGGCAATTTAACAGAACAACAAAGAAAAACCTGCAAACAACAACAATAGCACTGGCAGAGGAATGTACAAATAGGGGTACCGTACCGACGCGCACCGACCAGACCCAGACTGCCCCCGCCTGCTCCCAAGCAGGGACTTACCCTCCCCAGCTAGATGCCCCTAAAAGACTGGGCATGGCGTCATGTGGTGTGGAATACCTGTGCTGTGCAATACCTGTGCTGTGCCAGATATTAACCCTGTCCCTCCCGGAACCAGGACACCATCCCTGGAGGTCATTTAAAAGATAGGTAAACATGATGCTGAGGGACATGGTTTAGTGGTGTTTTGGCAGTGTTAGGTCTCTTCCAGCCTAGATGATTCTGTGATTCTATGATTCTAAATAGTAAGAATGTAAAGAATTATGAATTTTAAAGTGTTTCAAAAGCTGTTTCAAACTTTTGGTTTTGGTATCTAAATGTATAAGCAGGACATAAATTTTTATTTGAAAAAAAACAAAGTGTAATGGAGGCATAAGTTAAAGCATATAACTCCTTTGGATATGCTCTTATTTTAATCAGTTTTTCCAAACTAAGAAGAAATCTGGACTGAACTCTTACAGCACCCCAGGAGAAAAAAGGCCAATCACAGCATGGGATTAATAAAGCAAAACTGCCTAAATTAAGATATAAATCTTTTGAGTTTGTTGATAAGATTGACCCTTACAGTAATTTATGGCTGCAAATTCTTTACTAGCTTGTTTTGGTTTGGTTTGGTTTTGGGGTTAGGGACTCTTTTTGTCAGCTGAGTTTAAAATATCCTGGAAATAACCTTGAAGTCTTTATTTGTCCCCACAACTTCTGATCTAAGAGCTGAATTCAGCTTCAGTACTTCCTGCCTCAGTACTTTGCTTTCTTGGTTCTGTGGTTTAATGAGTTGTGTAGTGCTAAATACTTAAAATATATTACAGGTGACATAAGTGACAAAAGGAGGACTAGGAAAAATGTGGGCATTGCGCAACATATTGGGAGACCTGGTTACACAGGGCATGGAAAGGCTGAAGTACTGAATGCTTCCTTCTACTCAGTATTTACTAGCAAGATCAGGAATTCAAGAATCCCAGGTCCCAGGGACCAGGGGAAAAGGCTGGAGCAAGGAAGATATACCCTTAGTGGAAGAGGATCAAGTCAGGGAATATTTAAACTAACTGAACATACAGAAGTCCATGGGCCTTTATGGGATGCACCCACAAGTACTGAGGGAGCTTGCTGGTGTTATTGTGAGAGACCACTCTCAATAATCTTTGAGGAATCATGGCAACTGTGAAAAGATCCCAAGAACTAGAGGAAAATGTCACTCCTACATTCGAGAAGGTCAAGAAGGAAGACCCAGGGAACTACAGGCAAGGTCATCCTCCACTCAATCCTTGGTAAGGTGATAGAACAGGTGATGCTCCAAACCATTTCCAGGCACATTAAGGACAAAATAATGATCAAGTGTAGTCAGCATAGCTTCACCAGAGAGAAGTTATGCTTGACCAACTTGATAGACATCTACAATGAAATGACTGACCTGGTAGACGAGGGGAGAGCAGTGGATGTTGTCTACCTGGACATCAGTAAAGCCTTTGACACTGTCTCCCAGAAGATCCTTATAGTCAAGCTATTGATGTATGAGCTGGATAAGCAGATAGTGACATAGGTTGAAAACTGGCTGAATGCCTGGGTCCAGCGGGTGGTGGTTGGTGTCATGAAGTCTAATTGGATGCCAAGAAATAGCAGTGTACTGCAGGGTCCAGTCCCATTTAACAACATCATTAACGGTCTGGATGATAGGGTTGAGTGTACCCTGAGGAAGTTTGCAGACAACACCAAATTAGAAGGAGTGCTTGTTACATCTGAGGGTTGCTGCCATCCAGAGGGACCTCAACAGGCTGTAAAAATGGGCTGACAGAAACCTCATAGCAGTTCAACAAGAAGTGCAAAGTCCTACACTTCAGGGGGCAAAACCCCATGCACTGGTGTATGCTGGGTGCCACCCACCTGGAAAGCAGCTTGGCAGAAAAGGACACAGGTGTCCTGGTGGACACAAATTTGACCATGACCAGTGTGACAAAGAAGGGTAATGGTGTCCTGCATTAGTAGGTGTTGCCTCCAGGATCATTCCCCACTCCTCAACACTAGTGAGGCCACCACTGGTGTACTGCGCCCACTTCTATACAGTGTCCGACTACCACCAGAGGAATGTGGTCAGACAGAAGGGCCAGAGTAGATCCCCACAGCAGCACAACCTGCACAGTTCGGCACAGTTCGGCACAGTTCAGCCACTGATGATGTTCTCTCTGCTGACAGAAGGGGGCCAGTGGGGAGCCATCGAGCACAGAGACAGAGTGCAGCTCTGGGAACCTCCTCCCAGCAGGATCCCGCAGCCAGTGCTTCTGGGGAGTGAGCCCCACTGAGAGCGAGAGAGTGCCCAGCCAGCCCTGTGGCGGCAGCCTACCAGTGCATCAGGAGAGCGGCACAGTGAGCTTGGCTTTTTGCCCGCTGTTGTATCCAATAAACATCCAGACGCTTTCCAGGGGGGGTTTTTTTCAAAAAAAAAAAAAAGGACTTGGGGTTCCTGGTCGACACTGGGTTGAACACAAGCCAGCAGTATGCCCTTAAAGCAAAAAAAAAGGCAAGAGCATCCTGGACAGCAGTAGGAGGAGTGTTGCCTGCAGGCCAAGGGAGGTGATCCTTCCCTTCTCCTCATCAGAAAAAAAAAAAAAAGGACTTGGGGTTCCTGGTCGACACTGGGTTGAACACAAGCCAGCAGTATGCCCTTAAAGCAAAAAAAAAGGCAAGAGCATCCTGGACAGCAGTAGGAGGAGTGTTGCCTGCAGGCCAAGGGAGGTGATCCTTCCCTTCTCCTCATCAGTGGCAAGGCCACACTTTGAATACCATTTCCAGTTCTGGCCTCCACAGTACAAGTGAGACATGGATATACTGGTGAGCATCCAGTGATGGGCCACTAAGATGATGAAAAGACTGGAGCACCTCTTGTGAGGAAAGGCTGAGACCTGGTACTTTTCACCCTGCAGAAGGCTCAGTGGGGATCTTAATGTGTACGAATACCTGAAGGGAGGTTGCAAAAAGGATTGAGCCAGGTTCTTTGCAGTGATGCCCAGTGACAGAACAAGAGGAAAGAGGCACAAACTAAAACACAGCAGGTTCTCTCTGAGCATCAGGAAAAAATTCTTCACTGCGCACATGACTGACCACTGGCCCAGGTTTCCCAGAGAGGCTGTGGAGCCTCCATCCTTGAAGGTATTCAAAAGCCACCTGGATATGGTCCTGGGCAACCAGCTCTCACTGGCCCAGAGGGTTGAGCAAGATTACCTCCAGAGGTCCTTTCCAACATCAACCATCCTGTGATTCTGTTATGTCATATCTCTCTGATCTTTCTCACATTATGCTCTAAGGAACAAGATCCTTTGACTTTCTTTTATTGTTCTCTTTCAATAGCAAAGCCTTGATTCTCATACAGCACCATTAATTGTGAATCTTCTTTTTTTATATATAAAACAAAGGAATATCAAATACTTTTAGGAGAACTTAGCACAATATGAATGCCTCACATAGTTGAGCAACTCACTAATTTCCTGGAACTTTATGAAGAAAACACATAAGAAAATAGAAACACTCTAGTGTCTTTAGGAAGAGACCCTTTTCTTGTACATTTTGTCTGTGTTTTATTATAAATTAATAGATCAATCCATAAGGATTTCCCTATATTAAAGATTAATGGTGATTGACTGATTAAAATTTTATCTCATGTTCAGGAATGAAAATTCAATTTAGTTCAGGCAATATTTGTGTGTGTACATGCATGTGTGTGTTTCTGTGTGTGTCTGCATGTCCGCATTAGTTTAGACAACATTTCCCTTTTTTTAAGAATAAAAAAAAAAGTTCTGATTTTTTTTTCTCATTTATATTACTCTAGATCAGTTATATTACTGTAGTCAATGGAGTTACACATACCTAACATGAGTGAGAAGGGGCTCACATGTGTAAGGATTTGTGGTCACTTCATCTAGATTGCTTCCCTTTGAGGTTACTGACCTCATGTTCTTTTTTTTCCCCCTTCCAAAGAGATAAAAATTCTTTCAAAATAAAACCTTTTGGAACCATTTGACTTCTTCCCTTTGTTCAACCCATTCAAACGGTACACACAACCCTTTGCCTTTGGTCAAAGGTACGGCCAAGTCAAAGGAACAGAATAGTAACTCGGTGAAAAGGGTCAAGAGAAAAATATTTTTCTTCATCTTGCCAGACAACGTGAAATATTTTTTTAATTAAATCTAAACAAAGCTTCAAATTTTTGTAAGGATTTAAATATTAACTTGATTAGAGAAAAAGTTTTTGCTTGGATGTGAATCTAGTTTCTGGTTCAGTTCAGACTAAGATATGCAGAAATTATATATAGTCAAATACAATGAGAAATGGCTGTTTCAGTGCCTAATATTTTAAAACTTGGAGGAATACCCCTAAATAACTTATGTACATTTTAAATATTTTGTTAAAATGTTAATACTGTGACTGCCCTTAAAAAGTCAACATTTGCCAAAAAGCTGCAAGAACCTCCAACTATTTCCCTGTACTGGCTAGAGATATTAATTGTGACATGATTGAGGCATTGTGCGGAAAATTTTAAGAAATATATTTTGAGGGTAAAGCACTTGATACATCTTTTTTTCTGGACATTTGTTTATGAGACAAAAATCAAAAGGCATAGCCATTGTTTACAAGGATAAAAACAAGTAAAATGTCAGACCACTTAAAAAAGAACACTAATTCATCAGATACTCCTTACTAACTTTTGATTTTGTCATTTATTCTTGATTAAATGGAAGAATATATCTGTCATTTTCCTTATACATTTGCTGTTTTTTTTTTACTTGTTCGTATTTCTAAGTTTACAATGACATCTTTATCTGAGAGGTATTAAAAGACAGTTTAGCAACACTTCAGCCTTAGATATAATATTTCCTTATGCTTCCCTTTGAAATCAACAGCACCGATATTTAGTGATCCATTAAGAATTTGATTTCTTCTTTCACTTCTGCAAGTCTAAATCAGTAGCAAATCATCCTAGCTGAACAGCTGTAAAGCTACAGTAAATTCAATCAAAACCATATCCTAAATATACAGTGGTATTTTAATCCAAGAGCTATTAAAGCTAATTCAGTTTCCTTGCCTGTAGTTTTAAGTAGCTTCCAAAACTGCTGAAGCTGGTACTGTGTCTATATCATCTAATGCTTCCCAAAGCTTTTAAACGTTTACCACATTTTTTTCTAGCCACAAATGATATGGAACAAATTAAAGGAGAATGAATCTCTTTGAAGTCAGATGATACGATACAGAATTACCTGGATCACTTAAACAGAAGATTGCACCCTAAATCATCCATAGTAAGGTGGCTGACCTGAAGCATTTGTCACTGGCCATAGAACAGATGTTATAAATACTATGAAATAACATCAAATATCTTAAGCAACCATTATCAAAGAATATTCTCATTAAAAAAGACTAAAACCAGCATCATTAATTCATGATTCTTCATTTAGTTCACCAGTTCATCATAGGTCTTCAATACTTGCACACTTCAGGTGTACATATGTCCCACTGAAGGCAATAGATGCATTTAAAAGCACAAGATCAGAGGGATGCTTTACTCCTTGTTGAATAAAGGCCTTCAGACTAGCTTCTCGGAAGCAGTCCCCAGCATTGAATACTGTCTGCCTCTTCTGTGTTTACCAGTACTTAGGAAAACTTCCTAATTTTGTGACTGAAACACCTAAACTTTGTAATAAAATAACCAAATTGTCCAATAACTCAGGATTTAAACAGGCTCAGAACAGGAGCTTGGAGAAAACTCTCACTACAGTTCTTTTAGGGTGGGAGAAAACTGTCAGACTTTCCAATCAACCTGGTAATCACCCAGAATCATTAAGCATATGAAGAGAAATTTGTCTTAGGAAACTATCAGTTACTACCAGAATTACTGGTACCTCACTTCATATGACAGTGCTGTGACTGTCTGGCACTCATATTTACAATGACAAAGCAGATTTCCTAGAAAGTAACAATTTACCATTTTTTTAAAAAATACCTAAAGTACTGACTGCTTTTTAGAAAAATAAAACGGGATGTATGTGTCTTTGGAGATGCCTCGAGAGTGCTGTCAATACAATACAATGCAATGTTTTCGAAGCTGATACACAAAGAAGGAGAAAAAAAATCAGTCTTCAGCAGAAGGAAGGAAAACTTTGAATGGCAACTGCTGTTTGCGAGAAATCAAGCAGGCAGACTAATGTTTTGTTTTTTTTAAATTATGTGCAGAAACAATCTGACATGGCTTGGTGGCAGAAGTACACTTTTTCACAGGTGTCACAAGGAACTTCACCCACTCATGTTCTAATATCATTCTCCTTTGTCTTTGAATACAGAGCACATATTACATGCAAATGTATTGGGTCTGCATGGCAAGGTTCTAGTAGTGAGGGGACTACAAGGGTGGTTTCTGTGAGATGGTGCCATAAACTTCCTTTAAGTCCAACATAAAGGCCAGTTCCAGCCAGTTGCAAGGTGGACACGCTGCTGGCCAAGACAGCCCATCAGCAACGCTGGTAGCACCCCTGTGATAACGTATTTAAGAAGGGAAAAAAAAATGCTGCACAACAGCAGCAGGAGACAGGTTTGAGAATATGTGAGAGAAACAGCCCTGCAGACACCAAAGTCAGTGCAGAAGGAGGGGGAGGAAGTGCTCCAGGCACCAGAGAAGAGATTCTCCTGCAGCCCGCAGTGAAGACCATAGTGAGTCGGGCTGTCCCCCTGCAGTCCATTCAGGTTAACATTGGAGTAGACATCCATCTGCAGCCTGTGGAAGACCCGACAATGGAGCAGGGGGATGTACTTGAAGGAGGCTGTGACCCCTTGGGAAGACAACACTGGAGCAGGCTCCTAGGAGGACCTGTGGACCCATGAAGAGAGAAGCCCATGATGGAGCAGGTTTGCCGTCAGGGGTTTTGAGCCTGTGGGAGACCCACGGTGGAGCAGTCTGTTCCTGAAGGACTGCACTCGATGGAATGGACCCACACTGAAGCAGTTTGTGAAGAACTGGAGCCCATGGGAAGGAGAAATATTCACACTGGAGAAATTCTTNCAACAGCACCGATATTTAGTGATCCATTAAGAATTTGATTTCTTCTTTCACTTCTGCAAGTCTAAATCAGTAGCAAATCATCCTAGCTGAACAGCTGTAAAGCTACAGTAAATTCAATCAAAACCATATCCTAAATATACAGTGGTATTTTAATCCAAGAGCTATTAAAGCTAATTCAGTTTCCTTGCCTGTAGTTTTAAGTAGCTTCCAAAACTGCTGAAGCTGGTACTGTGTCTATATCATCTAATGCTTCCCAAAGCTTTTAAACGTTTACCACATTTTTTTCTAGCCACAAATGATATGGAACAAATTAAAGGAGAATGAATCTCTTTGAAGTCAGATGATACGATACAGAATTACCTGGATCACTTAAACAGAAGATTGCACCCTAAATCATCCATAGTAAGGTGGCTGACCTGAAGCATTTGTCACTGGCCATAGAACAGATGTTATAAATACTATGAAATAACATCAAATATCTTAAGCAACCATTATCAAAGAATATTCTCATTAAAAAAGACTAAAACCAGCATCATTAATTCATGATTCTTCATTTAGTTCACCAGTTCATCATAGGTCTTCAATACTTGCACACTTCAGGTGTACATATGTCCCACTGAAGGCAATAGATGCATTTAAAAGCACAAGATCAGAGGGATGCTTTACTCCTTGTTGAATAAAGGCCTTCAGACTAGCTTCTCGGAAGCAGTCCCCAGCATTGAATACTGTCTGCCTCTTCTGTGTTTACCAGTACTTAGGAAAACTTCCTAATTTTGTGACTGAAACACCTAAACTTTGTAATAAAATAACCAAATTGTCCAATAACTCAGGATTTAAACAGGCTCAGAACAGGAGCTTGGAGAAAACTCTCACTACAGTTCTTTTAGGGTGGGAGAAAACTGTCAGACTTTCCAATCAACCTGGTAATCACCCAGAATCATTAAGCATATGAAGAGAAATTTGTCTTAGGAAACTATCAGTTACTACCAGAATTACTGGTACCTCACTTCATATGACAGTGCTGTGACTGTCTGGCACTCATATTTACAATGACAAAGCAGATTTCCTAGAAAGTAACAATTTACCATTTTTTTAAAAAATACCTAAAGTACTGACTGCTTTTTAGAAAAATAAAACGGGATGTATGTGTCTTTGGAGATGCCTCGAGAGTGCTGTCAATACAATACAATGCAATGTTTTCGAAGCTGATACACAAAGAAGGAGAAAAAAAATCAGTCTTCAGCAGAAGGAAGGAAAACTTTGAATGGCAACTGCTGTTTGCGAGAAATCAAGCAGGCAGACTAATGTTTTGTTTTTTTTAAATTATGTGCAGAAACAATCTGACATGGCTTGGTGGCAGAAGTACACTTTTTCACAGGTGTCACAAGGAACTTCACCCACTCATGTTCTAATATCATTCTCCTTTGTCTTTGAATACAGAGCACATATTACATGCAAATGTATTGGGTCTGCATGGCAAGGTTCTAGTAGTGAGGGGACTACAAGGGTGGTTTCTGTGAGATGGTGCCATAAACTTCCTTTAAGTCCAACATAAAGGCCAGTTCCAGCCAGTTGCAAGGTGGACACGCTGCTGGCCAAGACAGCCCATCAGCAACGCTGGTAGCACCCCTGTGATAACGTATTTAAGAAGGGAAAAAAAAATGCTGCACAACAGCAGCAGGAGACAGGTTTGAGAATATGTGAGAGAAACAGCCCTGCAGACACCAAAGTCAGTGCAGAAGGAGGGGGAGGAAGTGCTCCAGGCACCAGAGAAGAGATTCTCCTGCAGCCCGCAGTGAAGACCATAGTGAGTCGGGCTGTCCCCCTGCAGTCCATTCAGGTTAACATTGGAGTAGACATCCATCTGCAGCCTGTGGAAGACCCGACAATGGAGCAGGGGGATGTACTTGAAGGAGGCTGTGACCCCTTGGGAAGACAACACTGGAGCAGGCTCCTAGGAGGACCTGTGGACCCATGAAGAGAGAAGCCCATGATGGAGCAGGTTTGCCGTCAGGGGTTTTGAGCCTGTGGGAGACCCACGGTGGAGCAGTCTGTTCCTGAAGGACTGCACTCGATGGAATGGACCCACACTGAAGCAGTTTGTGAAGAACTGGAGCCCATGGGAAGGAGAAATATTCACACTGGAGAAATTCTTGGAAGACTTTCTGCTCGGGGAGGGACCCAGCATTGGTGCAGGGGGAGTGAGGAGGAAGAAGTGGCAGAGACAATGTGTAAAGAATTAACTGCAAATCCCATTCCCCATCCCCCTGCACCACCTTGGGGGAGGGGGTAGAGAAATTGGGAGTGAAGTTGAGCATGGGGAGAAGGGAGGGGTGGGAGAAAGTGTTTTAAGATTTAGTTTTTATTTCTCATTATCCTGCTTTGATCTGATTGGCAATAAATTAAATTCATTTCCCTGAGTCGAGTCTGTTTTGCCCATTACAGTAATTGGTGAGTGATCCTTCCCTGTTCTTATCTCAGCCCATGAGCCTTCTGTCATATTTTCCCTCCCCTGTCCAGCTGAGGACAGGAGGGATAGATTGGCTTTGGTGGGCACCTGGCATACAGCCAGGGTCAACCCACCACAGCAAATATTGCTATTGATCTTCCATTTCTATTGCCTCTCTATGTAGACCATCATGTATTTATAAGTATTCAGGCTCATGGGACAAAATGTAGACCTGCAAAGTCTTGACAACAGTTTTCAGATTTCCAAAACTAGCTTTCTCATTAGAGTAATGAATTTGATTTAGAACCAGCATGTCATGGGTAGATCTGTTATTTCTGTGCCACATTAATGCACTTTCCACCTAACTCTCACTGTTCCTTGTATTCTTTTGTTTCCCATCCTTATGGTAATGAATAGCTTTAGCGCAGACACAGAGCTTTCTTGCATCTCTGGATCTGCCACAGAAATTATCAGGTGAGATTTGATTGTTTGTGTGAGATGGAAGGCCACATTAAAAGACTGCAATGTCCCCACCCAAGTTAGAAACTGTGTCACGTACTAAAAAACTTGAATGGGAACACAAGGGACAGAGAAAAAAAGTTGGGTCAAATTTTAAAGAATATATGTGGGATATCTTCTTGCAAGCCTGCTCTACTACAAGATACTGTCAAATCTCTGCTGCTGCAGATGATGGCTTTTCTACCAAGGGGTAGTTCAAACATCTGTATCTGCCTTTCTTCCTCTATATTTCAAAGCACGATTGCTTTGAAAAAGTACCTGTTTGTAGGAAAGAGCTTCCTGGCTCTCTGTTTCTACTGTAAGGAAGACTTTTTCTCTTTTATACTTTGATTATGTCTCAGATATTTCAGGAGCACGTGAGAGGGATGGATGATTATCACTTCATTTCTAAGTGTTCAGAAAATTATTTAAGTGATACTAGAGGAAGAAAAGTCTCCCTGTCAGTCAGTGCTCAGGGGCTAAGGAAGAATGACAAGAAAATTACAGGTCCAAATGGAAGAACAGGTAAATGCTGCAGTTTTATTATATAATTTTAAGTTTCTTCCCTCTCTTCTTGATAATAAATAATAACAAAAGCACCTCAATAAATTCACAGCTAAAATTTAATTTGAGATGATGCATAATTCTCCAGTCAAATCTTGTTATTGCATCAAACCCAAATTTAGTAAACTCCTTGTCCTTTCAAAGAGTCTACCTCAGATTACACAGTACTCCTTAGGATGAGAAGACAACTTCCACAAGATCACTCCTGAGCAGAGGGAGGAATAACACACAGTGTAAACCCACCAGGATAATAAGTGTCAAATTTTCAAATTTAGTTTCATTTATATGGTTTGTATCTACTTTAGTACTTTGTTTCAGAGGAAAAATGTTACTCTGAAACGAATCACTTCATGCAACTAGTGACTGCACATTGGTTCGTTTTTCGTATGTGCAAAAAAGCTTCCTTATGGAGAACGCTAACACTGAACCTCTGCTGTAGGCATTCACCAAATGCACCCAGCATCCCATAGCAGTCCAGAGCTGTAAATGAACCTTACACAGCCTCAAACCATACACCTGATCGCAATGCTTTGGTCCAGCAGACAGGACTAAATAGGACCTCCAACCAGCAGACGGTACGTGTGCCAGGGTCTCAGCACAAGCTGCTCCAGTCTTCTGATCAGATAGATGCTCAGATGATCACTCAGGTGAGAAGGGAGTTCTCTAAATCCAGCCTCCTGCCCAGACCAGATACAGCCATGAATTAACACATTTCAGTGCTTTGCCCTGCCCAAATCAAGGCTTGAAAACCTCCACAAAGACAGAGACTCCATAGCTTCCCTGCACAATGTATTCCAATTTTGATCCTTTCCTATTGCACCAAATTCTCATGTAAACATAGCCATGGGAACATGTAGGTATTAGAACTGTTTATGCTAGAAAAAAATTTTGTATTGCTCTTTTTCCATTACTTTTACCCTCCCTGTAAAATAGAAATAGATACTGCTTTTTGCAAGTCAAGGGATGTATGGGTATAATCGAGTTTGTGTTTCACCTTCTTGCTTTAAAGTAATATACACCATTGCAGAGGATTTATATAGTTCAATTCTGCTTCTAGTTGTGATGCTTAAACTCCTCTCCACATCTTTGAATAATTCCATCGGTAATGCCACTGCACAAATGGTCATTTCTATCAGTGGAGGTTAAGGTTAGGCAAACTTTTGTCAACAATGCTATATGTTTAGCATGCCTGCCCCAGGTGAAGGAGTGGTCCCAATTTTTATTGGTTTTCTCCAGTCTTTATTCTAAGTTTGTAATATATTACTTCAAATCAGAATTGTCTTGATCTAACCACAGTTTCACTGGAACTATAGCATGAAGAATAAAGATGCATCCTGTTTTGCAGCATGCAATGGTATTTGATGCTGTTGAATGTCATGTTTATTTTAAGAACAAGGTTAATAGCAAAAGGGTTTTGTAACAATCACTTTCCTTCAGTGTGTGGAGCAGTCATGTACACCAAAGCAAGACATACAGCACATCTGTACTTTTCAGCTCCTCTTTCAGCTAGCATTTTACAAGAAAAATAACGAAATGGCCCATCTTGTTAAACACTCATTCAGATTTCTTTCTGTGTATGATGGGTTTCCCACAACTGCTACATAAAGTACCAATTGAAACCAGCCCTGTCATATATACTTCTACAAAATATGAACAGTGCTAAATACTTTAAAGTGAATCGATTTCCAGTGAAAGTGTTTCAACCTCCTTTTAGGTCAAGAAATAGCAATTTTCCAAGCTCACTGTAACCTGAGAATTAATCCTGAGAGGCGGGTGTGCACTGCATACTTCATTTGGTCTGTGAAATTTATTGAAAATACTCTTTCTCAGAACTGTACTTGAAGCTTTCTATTATAAATTTTAGGTGTGGTTCCTCTAACTTGTATTTTAAGTTGTATTCAGAGTTGATTTCTCTCAGATCAACTAGAGGATTTGCAATTCGCAATCTCTTTCTTTGTTAAAAATATGACAACAGAATGAGCAGCAAAACATGACAGGGTATGCTCATACATATAAAACTTGGGTACACTGCTGAAGCAATTTGCAAGTAAAAATATGCACTCTTTGTGCATTCAGAAGAGTGGAATACTTATGAAAATGACATTCTGGCTCTAGTCAATCAAGGGGGTTTTGTGTTGAAATTCTATTTCTAGATGCATTGCATTCAAGATTCAGTGCATCGAAGAATAACAGCAGAAAAAGCATGGCTCACACTGTTGACCCCATAAACAGCTGGTGGTGCAAGGAGATAAATATTAATCCTTACAGTAGTTTGTCAAGTGACTCTAACCATGCTAGTATCAGAATGCTTCATTCCACAGATCAATGAAATATTGTTACTACTCCTCTTAAATCCCTGTCAGTATGTTTATTATTAATCATAGAAAAATGTTTCATTTCCTTTATAAATAGTCATTTGTTCTTCATCCTTAAACCATTCATTCCTACAGATGAATATAGCCTGTCAGTAATTGAGGTCAGGTGTTTGGTATAACACACGGCTCTGTACTAGTGGAATATTTTTTAATTGATTAGATGGTGACATTTTTTTCCTTCTAGTAATGAAATAAATTAGCCACTGCAGCCTGTTGTCCATGGATATTCAACCTGCAGAGGACTGGCTGGTATCATCATACTCACACTTCTCGCATTTTTAGCTCTAATCTTTTTCACAAAATGTAAATTTAGAGGAAAATATTCAAAAGGCATAAATGAACTTGTGAAGATGTATAGGAGCTGGCCAGCTAACTTCCACTGGCAACTTTAAAATCCTATCCTGAAAATGTTGGTGTATTTTGTTGGGGTTTTTTCTCATCACTGTTAAGGGCATAACTCCAGAAACATAGTGAAGTCTACACTGTAGTCCAAGCACGGGCCAAAATACTTGCTGTACTGGGTCAGGAGAATACAAAATCCTCAAATGACAGGGAAAGCACTGGTCAGTAGACCTGCGAATTATCTGGCTGCAGAGATAAAGTTCCTATTATGTAAAGATTTTAGATCTCAAATTTAACGTATATTAAAGCACAAACTGAAACATCAATAACACCAACAGGTCAACAGAAATGTAAACTCCAGGCCTTTTTTATTTACATGGAGTGCAACTACATCATGGTCATTTAACCCTGTCATTACTCCATACTGCATGTAAAATTACTTGCAGATTCCTTGCACTAGTGAATCACAGCAGTATCACCAAAATTTGACTTAACATATTTCTCTAAGTTTCTGCACCTGTTCACCATCTCCACATTGACATCAGTGGGATTTGTTGTTCCATTCTTTTCCCTCTGCAAGGTATCTGACATTTTGTTCCTTCACCCAAAGAAACACAATACCTTCCTGTTGCAAACAAGATTGCTAATCTGTAGTTACAATCATTGTATTGCTTAATACATAACATACATTGCTTAATCCTGATGAGCACCCTTAGTCTATGGCATTTTTACTTCTTTTCATGTGGAGATATCTCATTCAGTCAGCTTCAGACTTGTGTGCGTGCATGTGTTTATCTCAAAAAATAGATCCAATTCTGTATTTCTAAGAAAATAAGTTTAAGAATGACCTGTGGTATGAAAATAGACAGTTGACCTTGCGAACTGCTTGAAAAGCTCCCTCCATTAAGAAAGGGGAAAGATGAGTTTTCATGTATCTTCTCTCTCTTGAATTTCCTTTCCAAAACATGTGTGTTCTGAATTGAGGATACTTGCTGACAATGAAATACTAGTAATGGGTGAATGTACCCATTACTGAAAGAAAATGAGAATACAGCCTGTTACTTCATGAAAAATGTCCCTGCTTCTAATATGTATCCATTTGCTTGTTGTTTCCAAGATCTTCTGCTGTACATACACACATACCTACAACGTAGTCAAAATCCATGTTTGTAGATAGAGTCTGGCAGTTCTTAGACAAAACTCCCTGTAGTGATTTCAGAATTTTTCTTGAATAATCAGTATGGACTATAGTTAATGCGTCTTTTATTATATTCTTCTGGTGATAGCCACTTTATCATTCCTCAGCTAAAATTCCTGAATTTTAGTTCACTGATTAATTTCCAAAGCTCTAATATTAAAAGGAGTTGTCATTATAGATTAATGTACTTGGAATAATTCCTCAGCATTTACAATGTTTCCTTGCCTATTTCCTTAGAAATTAGTTAGTTAGAACATTGTTATGCATGTCTCCAAGTGCTATAAACATGTCTGAAAGTATTTTGGTTCACTTTTTTTCCTATTTAAGAAGTTATACTCAGTTTTCCGCAAATTTCATGTCCAACAATGCAATTAAAATGCATAAAATGATAGCAAAGGAATAAAGAAATGTGAACCAAATGCAAATCTAAGTGTGGAAGAGGATAAATACATAAATCTACTGCATTTTGACTGGTTCCTGGATGTGCCACATTGCAAAGTGGATATAAAACACCAATGTGAATAATCATGTATATTACAGGGAACTTGGAAACCAGGTCCGTGGTTTTCTTTTATAGGAAATGTGCTTGAGCCTCAACTTCTCATGACACTGGAGGTGCAGGACTGTAGCAGAGCCAACGGTCTGACCAGCTTTACGCTGTTTCTACAGAAGCAAACTCATCCATGTTGTTTAATGTTATATTATTATGGGCATCTCCCTGGAGCCTCACCAACATTCACTTCCCAAACAACTTTCAGGTGTGGCTGTGCAACAACATATGGCAGGGATTCCTTTGAATAGCAGCTCAGGTGAAACCACCTTGTCCTCAGAGGAAATGGAAAAATGCACCTATACTGGTAGAAGCCTTGCCATGCACTTGTTCTTGGGGTGAAAAAACAGAACATNGGGGGGGGGGGGGAGGGATTGACAGACAGAAAAACAAATAAATTAGTATAGATGTTAATTTTAGAGCTCATGGAAAGCAGCAGGATACAATACTGGTTAAGACTACCTTAGACTATGTATTAACTAAAATATTCCAAAATCATCTTGATGGAGATGACATAATTCTCCATCTACTCAGACAGATTTTGAGATTAATTTTTATCTTACCTACTATACAGTATCCTAAATACTATACCTGAATAGACTGACATGAGTCTGAAATGAATCCTATTGAAATTCCAATGCATAACACTCAAGAGCAAAGAGTTAAAATATAATGAGGAATGGAATACAAAAGTATAAAATTCCAGACAGGATCTCAGCTTAGGGCAGCACAAAATCTGCCACTGATGAACAACACGAAAAGTAAGATGAAATGTGATTTTTGTACATACCCGGGGTTTTAAAACAAGGTGACAAATAAATTTTCATTCTACTACAATAATAACAGTTAGGTCTACTAGAATATTTGGCTTATTACATTATCTAATCAGATTGACCTTTTGTTGTGTACAAATTACAGTGAGTACGGTTTTCTTAAATACAGGCACTGCTGACCAAAAAAAAAAAACCCACCAAAACCCACCAAAAAAAAAAACCCACCAAAAAAAAAAAAAAACACCAACTTTTGATCTCAGTGAAATATGTATGTATATTCTTAAAAACATATATGAGATCTTATCTCCCAGAGATTGGCTGACTTTTGTTTTTTCTGGTGTATACAGTTTCCAAGTGATGGCTAAGATAATTTTTCACTTGTGAGTTGTGGGAGTTCAGCAACAGACATTCATTGGGAGTAAGGATGAAAAATTTTCTTATATGGAATGATGGAATCCTTTCTCAAGTTTTCATTTTTTACAGCAATAACAAAAACTATAAAATATGTAATACCATGAGAAGTCAGTAAGAAAAGAAAATGGATGCTTCTTTCTTCCACGTGTTTCTTCCTTTTATCATCAGATCAATGAAAAATGGCCTATCTAAAGCATCTAGTGCATAATAGGTTATAAAGTGAGCAACATTACATCATATCATTGAGGCAGGACATGAAAAAGTGAGGCTTTCCTCTTTGCTAGTTACACATTGCAAAAAAATTATTACAATTTCTCACCTCAAAACTGTCATGGCCAAAGTCATCACTTTTTTTTAAATAGTGTTTCAAACATTTATTTCCTAGCAATGACTTTGACATATAAAAGTAGATACAATTTCTTACAGTAGGCCTTCAGAAAAGGTAATATTTAGTATATAAATAAAATTTTCTTCTTTCTTCTACTAGCAATTCCAGATTCTGCCTCTGTATTTCCCTGCATACATATAAAATAACTCCACTGAGTTTCCTGATTGCTCTTAGCTGGAATTATCATCCTCTCAAAAAAAAAAAAAAAAAAAAA